>MU223475.1:4172235-4237625 GCA_018584345.1 Thuja plicata
ATTAGCTGCCCCTTGGCCTTGCATGAGAAATGTATGTTGTTAAATCTCCAAGCTGTTTGTGGTAGAACCCTGATAGCATGAATTTATTAACCTATATGTTGAATAGAGATTCAGATTGTTAAAGTATGCATTCATGAGTCGGGATTGAAATTCATCTTTTTGTGAAATCTGAATTCATTATTGGTGTATCACTCCTATCTTTTTCCATTTTTAAAGTTTCTTTTTTCCCTTTCCCTACCAAGTTTCAAATCAGGAGGTGATATCCATATTTTATAGGAACCGGCCTAGAATCCGGAGATTCCTCTTCACTCATAGTCTACCCACAGCTAGGAGAGGTTTCCATTGTGAGGATGGAATTGTCTTGTAGCCCTAATTCCTGAGTTAGGGTGATAATTCTAAGCCTGAACAGTAACTTTGACACCACCCCACTGACTCAATCATCATAGGTATTCGACCCAAACTCGGCGGAAAGTAAAACAATGTTGAATCAATTTCAAAGGGGTCAAACATTGGTCTCCTCAGTTGATGAGTGGATGTCCCAAGTTCTTAAAAATGGTAGACAATACATCAAGGATTTGCACTTAGTTCTTCATGACACAGAGACCGTAATAGGAGAATTTCAAGCCCAACACTAGGTCTAGGATGGAGAGGAGAAAAAATGGGTGTTGGCGATGACAGTTTATGGAGATAGAGAGGCATGGTTTCAACAAATTCTACATGGAAATGTCCCTAAAAGGTGCTGAAGAACCCATTTTCTTTGTCCTCAGGATGAACATCAGTTGGCACATCACTCTAATAAGGAGCACCATTATAGAAAACAAATAATATGAGTCAAAAGCTAAGCATATTCAAAAGGCTGCCCTAAATGAATTGAAAGTGATCAATTTCACTTGTACCTATCTGTCATTTTATGGTGAGAAAGAATTGAAGGGCGCTCTGGAGGCTTTCGACATGGAAATAAAGACTATAAGAGAAAATATTAATCCTAAAGCCACTAAATTAACTCGGATGGCAAGGATTAGATCTATGCTATATCTGTGCGTGGATCAGCTTCCCAATGTCATTGAAAAGGTGAAGAAATTGAGGTGGAGTAAAGACGCCTCCATGGCTTGGATATTGAATTCTAAGATCTCGCATCTGTCATTCGTGAAGGAGTTGGTCTAGGCATATAAAGAATGGAAACCTGCCCAATCGGTTACCAAAGAAGAAGGGAGTCCAGTAGGGAGAGAGGATCATGTTGTGGACAAGGAACCAGATTTGGTTATTTAGTCTTTACTTGGTTAACATGCAAAGTCTTAAGGATGTGTGTCCTTTTTCTACTGGTTTAGTTATATAACTAATTGCCTGAGAGGTCGTGTTTTTTGGGAGACCTCTCGGTGCTCTGATACTATTTATTTGGCTGCTGAAAATTTTAAAGGGTTCAGAAAAAACTCATTGCTGATAGATAATAGATTTTGATAGTAATAGTTTTGGTTTTTGAGAAGGTTAAAGAAACAGATAGTAATAATTTAATGTTATGGAAAGAATAGATTTCATGCAATTGCCTATGTAGTAATTTCTGAAATATATTACAGTGAGGTTTATCGAATCTATGTTATTTGAAAACCAAAAGTGAAGTGTCCTGTGTTGACATCTTGTTTATCTTGTTATGTATATGTCTGTTGGTTCATAATATCTGAATTCTAGATTTTATCTATCTTTTGTTATCTTTAGCTGAGAATTTGTTTATGTTTCATGAAATGCAATCGCGAAAGTAACTATGTTTTTCTTCCCACTCATTATTTGGTTTTATTTCCTTTACAATTTTTTAATATCATATCATCAAACAATGATATTGCAACCTTTATAAGCTTTCGGATTAAAAGCTAACCAATTGAGTTGTTATCAAATTTCATTGAAAATCAATATTAGGGAGTTGTACCTGTAACAAAATTCAGAGGCAAGTGATCATAAAAGATACTTACCCAACTGTTAGAGATAGTTTTTCTTTTAAGAGTGATAGAGTAAAACTTAAAAGAGTATTTGTAGAAAGACAAATCTGTTCACTAACATATTTTTGGTGACTCTACTGGGGAGCGCTCACAGTGTAGACCTATTTTTAAATTCTTTCTTTTATGAACAAGATATGGTTCTACCAGTTGTGGTGATACCAAACCAGGAGGAACAACCTCATGTCATTCAACCAGATCTTAATTTACAAAATACCCAAGAGGATATAATTTCTAATCTGAACACCGTTGCTTGGAATTTAAAGACCAGCTATCACTAGTATCAACAAGTTCTCCTAGTTTTAGAAGAAGAGGAAGATATAGGAGAGTGGCTGAGGGGGCTCCTAATTTCCCAAGAGGCACAAATAATTGACAGGGTTGCTCAAAGGCAATAAAATAATATAATATTGGATTCTCAACCATATACTAGGTCCCAGAGGAAGGAGGGCATTTTTGATACTTTTTATGAGAGTTTGCAAAACCTTCATTTTTTGACCTCTTATATTTTGAAGCCCAAAGCCAAAAGCAGACCTACTTCCCCTCCTAAAGCCTCTTCAAATACTTCCCCATCCTCTAGCATCTGGAAAGCCTTGACTTTGTCTGGTATTTAAGCACCACCACTAGTAACAATCTTTCCAAGTGTATTCATGGCTCAACCATGGGGTGCAGTAGTTGGTCCTTTAAATTTAGGAGCTCATCATCCTCTCCCTAAAGGTATTAAAGAAGTCTTTCCTAAATTTTCCAGAGATGGAAAAGTCTCGGTAGATGATAACTTGAATGCATTCAATGTAGCTACTGCCATTTTGGCGGTATAGCATGAAGATGTAGCCGTCAGGCTCTTTGCACAATCCCTCTCAGAGGGAGATGCAGAATGGTTTGGTCACTTGCCTGCTGGGTCTATCACAAACTGGCAAACCATGAAGACCGCATTCAAAGGACATTTTAAAGGGGTTGATGATGAACATTCCCTACTAGCGCAATTAACACAAATGAATAAATAGATTCATGAGCCAATGAGAGACTATGTGGCTAGATATAACAAAGTTATTCACAGAATTCCTACTGCCAAAAGAATGACCCCAGAAAACCAACAATGTTTCTTTGTAAACTCTATGCCCCCGGACATAGGTTTTCACTTAAGGAGTAGACCAGCTGATTTATCTATTGCCCAAGGATAGGATACTGAGTTAGAAGATGATCTTATTATAGCTGGGAAATAGAGAAAAGATGTACAGACTTCTCACTCTCAACCTTCTACTTCTGCTCCTACAGATCCAGTTGTTTAGAGACTCATTAATGATGTAATTGCCTTGAAGAGGCAGTTACCAAAACAAGGATCTTCATTTATGTCCCCTTATCAAGATATCAGTCAAAAGTAGCCTAATCAATAGCACAACAAAACCCCTTTGTTGCCTTCTAATCAACCAAGATTGTCCCTGGAAGCTTCACCAAAAGAGGCTATCATGTGTTCTTTTCACCTGACAGCAAATCATGATGGTAATTCTTGCCCAGATATGAAAAGACACGTACAAATGGAAGCCACAAAAGATGTGTTAGGAGAATGTACTGTAGAAGAAGTCCCCTAAGACAAACCTTCCGACTCTGGCTCATACTTTTTAGAATACAAATCTGACTCAGAAAGAGGAGATATTTTGGTCACCATTGAGGATCCTTCTTGTGCCATGCTCACTCGAAATCAAAAGTCTTCAAAGAACACTCCAACATCATCTGGCACTTTCCACAAGACCCGAGATCCTATAAGTAATTCTTCTTCCCCCAATCCTTGGACTCTTGATGTTAAGGTTGTACAAAAAGATTATGGTGCATCCTCTTTTGATATTGTAGAATTTTGCAAGTCTTCTGCTATCCAAATCTCTCCTACTGAATATCTAAGATTAAATCCCAAAGAACTTGATAAGTTGGTCAAGTACGTCAAGGGTGACCTTCCAAATCCATCTCAATCTAATCAGTGCACTGTAAGTCAAATTGATAACCCAGTTGGCTCTCCCACAGTTGTTTCACTATTTGTTATGAATCAGAGCGACGCTACTACCACTCCTACCTCAGAATTGAAATGTGAAATTGATGAAATTAGGAAGCCCGACCCCTTTTATATTTCTCTGCTCCTTAACGGTCTCAAACTGAGTAATTGCATTATAGACTTAGGTGCCTCTGATTACATAATGCCATCATCTGTTGCCAAAGCTTTAGGTTTAACCATGACTAAAACTTTTGGGAGGTGCTATTCTATGGATAGGAAACAGGTGCCCTTAATAGGTCAAGTTAAAGATGCCCAAGTTGTTTTAGCCACTTATCCCGATAAGAGACTCAAATTAACCATTTTAGTAGCAGATATACCTGCAAGCTATGGGATGCTATTGAGAAAAACTTTCTGCAGAGACATGGGTGTAGAAATAAAGATGGATTGGTCAGAGGCTGTTATCCCTATTGGAAAGAAAAAGGTCAAACTAGAACCTGAAGCTAAAAATAAATACACTGTAATCACATCTGATGATCCTAAGGCACAAATCCTACTCCAAGACTGTGAGTTTGGCAATTACATGATTTTCTCAGATGAAGCCCCTCTTGTTTGTGTAGAATTTGGTGAAAAGGAGCAAATTTGGTTGATGGAGTTTGATGGTAGGTGTGTCAATGTAGGTTCGGGGGCTGGTGTAGTCTTTAAAGGCTCGGATGATCAATATATCCCTTTCTCTTTCAAATTGGATTTTAAAAATACTAATAATACCACTGAATATGAGGCTCTGTTATTAGGGTTGTGAGAGGCAAAGACACTAGGAATCAAGGCACTTGCTGTGAAAGGTGATGCTAAACTAATTGTTAAACAAGTGAAGGGTCAATTTACAGTAAAAAATGAATGCCTGAAACATTACAAAAACTTAGTGTGGGATGAAGTTAATTCTTTTGAAGCTTTTTCTATAGAAGCCACTCCCAGGAGTCACAATACAAGAGCTGATTCGATAGCTGTATTAGCATCGCTACTACTCCCTCACCAAGACTTTAAAATAGACACATACAGGGTTGAGATGATATATAGACCTGTTGTCCCGAATAACATTGAACATCTGCAAGTTTTTGAAGATGATGCCCAAATTAAGGATTTCATGGCATGTATAGAAGTTTTCTCATCTACCTACTTTGAAGGAATGAATGAAGATGGTGAAAAGTCTAATTCTAAGTTCTTACCGGAAGAAGAAGTTGTCTAGTTGAAGAGCAACAAAATTCTCAAAGGTTTGGTTTCTTTAGAAAACTTGTTTTCTTGAAAAGATGATAGTTTTATTTCAAGGAAAAATCCTTAGTTAGAGGTGAAAAAAGAATATGACAAGGTGAATATTGGTACTACAGTCAAACCTAGGTGGATATCTGTAGGTAAGACTTTGTCTGTTCAAGAGAAGAAAAACCTTCAGATCTTGTTGACAGCCTACATGGATGTTTTTGCTTGGGATTATAGTGATCTTAAAGATTTTTGGAAAGGGAAATTTATCCATCATATCCCTCTTAAACCTTAATCAAAGCCCTTTAGACAAAAACTTCAAAGTTACAATCCTAAAGTTTCTGAAGCGATTCTGAAAGAAGTTGACAAGATGCTAAAATCCAGAATCATCTACCCTATTCATCACTCAACTTGGATAGAAAATATTGTCCCTGTCAGAAAAAAAGAATGGCGAAATAAGGATCTGTGTAGATTTCTAAAATTTAAACCAGGCCAGTCTAAAGGATAACTATGCCCTGCCCTAGATGGAACATGTTTTACAGGCGGTTTCTGAATCAGAAATGATGTCTCTACTTGATGGGTTTTCTGGATATAATCAGGTGAGTGTGTCTAACGAAGATAAATAGAAAACTACTTGTACCATGCCATGGGGAACATTTTCCTATAATAGAATGCCCTTTGGCTTGATTAATGCGGGGGCAACTTTCCAAAGGGCAATGGATTCTTCCTTTGTTGATCTAAAAAATAGAATTATAGTAATTTACCTTGATGATTTGACTGTGTACTCCAAAATAAGGAAACATCACGTTAGAGATCTCAAGTCAGTCCTACAGAGGTGCAGAGACCATGGCATATCACTTAATCCTAAAAAAATAGTTTTTGGTGTGACTGAAGGAAATTTGTTGGGACATATTGTGTCCAAAGAAGGGATTAGGATCGATCCTGAAAGAGTAAAGGGGATTCAGAAAATCAGTCTGACTTCAACTAGAATAGGAGTCAAATCTTTCTTCGGTTAGATTAACTTCTTAAGAGCTTTTGTCCCAGATTTTTCTAAATTAACCAGGCACATTGTGGGAATGATGAGTGCAAAACATCCCTTTAAATGGACAGAAGAAGGTAGAAAATCTTTTGGTGCAATCAAAACTGCTGTAGCAAATGCCCCGACTCTAGTTTACCCTGACTACAAAAAATATTTCATCATTTATTGTTATGCTTCTAATCACACTTTGTCAAGAATTATAACACAGAAATATGTTTTAAGGAATGAGGCCCCCATTTCTTTCATGAGTACACCATTAAAAAATCATGAACTAAAATATTCCCCCATAGAGAAACAAGCCTTTGCTGTAGTGAAATCAGTTAAGCAGTTTAGATTCTATATCCTTCATTCTCATTCCATAGTATTTGTCCCCAATTTAGCATTAAAAGCGCTTCTCACGCAACAAGAAATAGTCATGAACAAGAGAGAAGCATGGGTGACAAAGATTCAAGAAAATGACTTGACAATAAAGCCCACCAAACTTGTCAGGGGAAGGGGGTTGTGTAAAGTTATTGCAGAAAATGTAAGCCAACATGAAAATCCAAAATGTGAAACATCTCAAAGATTGTTGGTCAGTTTGACAGATTCCTGGTTCTATGACATTGCTTATTTCCTGACTTATGGAGAATGTCCACAAAGACTGACACCTAAGGAGAGACAAAATTTGAGACTTCAAGCTGTGAAATATGTAATATGGCAGGGTGTATTGTATAAAAGAGGCCTTGGTGGTACATTTCTAAGATGTGTGGATAAAAGTCAGCAATTATAGTTGCTTAAAAAATTTCATGAAGAGGCCTGTGGAGGTCATTTCTCATCTACTATGACAGCATTCAAAATTCTTCAAAATTATTTCTACTAGCCAGGGATGTTCAAGGATGCTTATGCATTCGTCAGGAACTATGAAAAATGTCAGTTATTCTCTGGAAGACCCCAATTAGTTGCCTTGCCTTTGAAACCAGTTGTGGTAAGTGAATCATTCAAGCAGTGGGGAATTTATTTTATTGGTCTTGTTAATCCTCAGTCAAGTGCAGGTCATGCTTACATCCTAACAGCGACTCGCTATTTCACTAAATGGGTCAAGGCCATTCCAACCAAGAAGGCTAATTCTCAGGTGGTGTGTGATTTGTTAAAAGATAATATTTTGGTACATTTTGGAGTACCCCAAAAATTTATAGCTAATAATGCTACTTACTTCTCTTTGCAGGAGCTTTCTCTTTTATGTTTTGATCATAGTATCTCTCTGGCTCATTCATCAGATTATTTCCCTCAGGGAAATGGGCAAGCTGAGTCGAGTAATAAAATTTTGATAATGATCGTGAAGAAATTGGTGGATGATAGTGGTAAGAATTGGCACAAGAAACTTTATGAAGCCCTTTGGGCTGATAGAATTACTCCCAAGAGAGCAATCGGCATGGCACCCTTTGAATTGGTGTATGGGATAGGTGTACAAGTCTCAGTTCCTTTGGAACTTTCAACAGCTAAACTACAAATGGCCATTGAAGACCAAACATTTAAAGACTCTTTGGAGAAAAATATCATGTATTTGCATAAGTTGGAAGAAGAAAGAGAGGCTTTGGTTGATAAAATTACTGAACATCAGGCTAGAGTGAAAAGAATATTTGACAAGAAGCCGAGACCCAGAAGTTTTATGAAAGGAGATGAGGTCTTTCTATGGGAAAAAAGGAAAGCTTTGAAAGGTTCCCACAGTAAATTTGAATCACTTTGGAAAGGGCCCTTTGTTATTACTGGAGAATTAGGAACCAATGCTTTTAAGCTGGCATACCCAGATGGAACAATCTTGCCATTTTCCTATAATGGGCAAGATCTCAAATTGTTGAAGCTCTAGTTCAAGTTCCTGTGTCCTGTTGTATATATTAGATTTAGTTTTCTTTCAGGTTGTGTGTCTTTCCTTTCTTGTGTGTTTCTATGAGCCCTTTGCAGTAGTTTGCAAAACCAGAGTTTTTGAGTTCTCTGACTTTTGAGAAAAGTCAGTCCCCAGTCAGAGCCGGTGTTAGTCCAAGTTTTAGTCCTTGTCCTTGTATTTGATTTCTAGAGTTTCCATGTTATTTTTGTGAATCTCAAAGTTGCTTAAGTCCTCATGTTCAAATTCTCAGCGAAAGTGTCAACACTATGGTCCATCCGTGTTTGTGGAATTAGAAAAATCATTTGTTAACATGTTTCTTGAACAGGTTTGAACAGGTTTGAACATACTTGAACAACCTTGAACTTGGTTCATGAGTGTTCAAGAGTGTTCAATCTCGTTCATAATTTTTATGAAGGAATAGCGGGTGAATAAAGTCATCACTAAAAAGGGGTCTCATGATTGCGGTGTGCATAATTTTTGATTGATCAAAGTTGGGAATCAGCGACTAAGCATGGGATATTCAGTTTAAGGATGAAGGCAGGAGATTAAAACAGGAACAGACTTGAATAGTGGTGAACACATAAGAACACCCTTGAACTTAGTTCATCCATGTTCAAGAGTGTTCAATGATTTTGAAAAGTGACACCTGGAAAAAGAAAAGGACTACTGTCGTCACTCAGTTGTGGGGCCTACCTAGAAAAGGCTTTTAATGAAAAAAGGTATTGGTGATGGGTAAGTGTGTCTGAGCTGTCAAATTTATGAGGAATTTGTGTGGCATAAAAGTTTGCACAAGTGGCATTAAATGATTGCATGCGTGAACGATCACTTCATTCTTCAAGCTTTTATTGCCTTAATGATGGGCAATTAATTTTTAAATCCATGGTATTTCTTATTTAAAACCCCTCTTAGCATTCATTATTTTTGAAATGTTGTCGCTGTCTATATGCATGAAGATTGAAGGTAAGGGTTTTTGGAGCTCCATTTTCAGAATTTTCTAGAGTGATTAAGGTAAGTCAGACTGCAATTCCTACAATCTTTAAATTTAAGAGGTTGTGAAATTTATGGAAGTTTCTGTGACAATTATCAGTCTGTTCTTGCAAGTATGAAGTCTGCATTCCATTTGTTTGGAAGTGTGTCTAGTCTGGTATGTGAAAATCCCATTGTGATAGACACGGATTTAAAAGGATATGATGTAGAAGGAATTGTTGATAGGCTAACTGATCTTGTAGAAGAGAATGCCCCTTCTCTTGAAATTTTGAGTAGTGGGTTGTGCATAACTGCTTGTTTTCCTCCTACAATAGTTTATCCTGAACTTGTCCATGAGTGTATCTGCAACTATGACCAGTGAACCAAATTAATTCTCAAGAGAAATGGTCAGGTCTTGATGGTTGTAAACAAAGGAATTGTTGCTTCAGCTTTCCAAATTCAAGAGCAAACTTTTTCCGCTTTCTCTCCTACACAGTCCCTTGTCAAGTTCAAACCAAATGCAGATGCAAATCGTACCTCAATAGCCAAGCATTGGTTATTAAATTCCCAAAGGGGAGATTCCCGTTTACCCAAAATTCTCAACAGAAGTCATGTGCACTCGTATATTAGTGATGTTATGGTGATTTTTCATAGAGTCAGAGGGACACCTGAGGTGTTCTTCTTTTCAGATTGGTTGTTCTATTATGTTCAGATTGTTTTAGAAGGAAAACAAAAGTTGGATTGGGCTGAATTAATTGCAGACTCTATGAGAGAACAATTGAACAATTCCAAACTCACTGGATGTATCTTTTTCATGTCTTCTTATTTGATGTACTGTCTAGCCTGTAGTGGGAAATGGGATGGGATGATTCGTGAGCCTTGGATAGATGGATTGTGTGTTTTTGAATATTTTCTCATTCTTCTTAAAGATAATATAATTCAGAACTACAGGAGGGTACATGATACTTTTATGGGTAAACTTTGTTTTGAGATGACTGGGGATTCAGCCAAAAGAATGAGTTCAGAAGCTCAGCAATTTGTGACAAGATTTGGGATTTTTTACATTCAGTTCCCTAGGTTCACTTATATTAGAATTGGTGGTTTTGAAGATTCCCCTATAAAATTACCTAGGTATGCCTATGATTGTTTTATTCTTGCAGAAGTCTGTAGGCAGCTTGCTACTGTGCTTAGACATTTTCTTCCCGAAGAAGGATGGGAGAAAGTTTTCCCATTAAAACTAGGTAAATTTGCATGCTTAACTATTGAAGATGCAATAAGTATTGGGAGTGACCTTAGTCATTTTGGTTTCAAGTATTACATGGAGAGAATAGGCTATGATAATAAAAACTTTGCTAGTGGGAATCTAGGCCTTAGATCTCACATGTTTCCATTTCCCCATCTAGAGGATTTTTGGTAAGACTATGCAAATGAGTCCCAGGTTATGAAGAGAGGTCATAGTAGACTCTGCATATCTAAAATCTTGTCCATGAGATTGCACTTCAACATAGAAGGGGTGACAGATGATGGTTCTGACTTAGTTGAACCCAGTTTCAAAAGGCTCCTAGATAATGAAGAGTTAGATATTGACCGGTCAATAGAGGAGGAAGATGACATTAAGTGCAAGACATAGCATGTACTCAAATTAACCAAATAATGGCTGTAGATAAAAAGAGAATAGTCCAGTCCTAAATTAGTTGGAGTTAAAACTTCAATTTTATTTTCCTCCCCCTCTGTTTCTAATCCTCATAAACCATTTGGTAATGCAGGTTCATCAGATAAGCAGTGAAATAAGGATCCCAGGAAGAAATCTGTTGCATAACTTTCCTCTGTGGCCTCACCTCAGCGCATTACCAGATCGAGATCCTGATTGCAAAAAAAGTGAAAGATGACTCAAGAGAATATAGAAATAGTCAATTTGGAGGATGACAAGTTTGGGGATTTAAACTACCAAATTGGAGAAGATGAGCAAATCGGAAAAGATCTCTTCAATCTTGATGATGTTGTAAGGAAACTCAGGTGCGGAAATAGCTTCCTACACTAATCTCTAAAGGAAAGTATTGTGCAAATTCTTTTAAATCCTTACAATTTCAGATTCGTTAACTACTTTAACAATGATATTGCAACCATATACCATGCATACAGAAAATAGAGAATGACACAATGATTTACCCTGGGGAAAACCTTTCAGTAAAAAACCCCAGCACTCCAAAACCTGCACAATGTATTATCTTCAACATAACGGTTACAACACACTTGCAATGCAAGTTCTTTCACGAGACAATCCACATACATAGACAAATCCAGTAGCACTTGATTATACCAACAATACACTCTTTTTCTATATCCGTCTACAACCCTAAAAAATGCTTATATTATGCGCTTTCCTTTTTAGGGAAACTTCCAAAGATAGCTGTATTAGGGTTTTACCATTATCTAAGAAAATAGGAACCCTAAAAAATATTTCGAGCAATGCCCTGAACCCCATAATTGTGGAAGAGTGTATAGTACTCAACTTTATCAGTTGCCACATGTCATTGCATGTCTTCACCTGTCATTGAATCTTATAGAAATAGCTCTTACGTGTCATAGGAATCCATCATAACCATTTTAGCCATGATCTCCTTACACACAATTCAAGATGCCGACACATCAAGTGGAGTGACACATAAACATGCCAACTAGACATGTACACTCACACTTAATTACATTATTTGCAAGAAATAAATTTTACAAAACATATAATAAGAATAGGAATTATCCAAGGTTGAGACACCTTATTCCTAACAAATGTGACTCTAGATTTAATGGATACCCCTACTAAGACTATTGCCTAGCCAGCAGCAACAAATGATATACTGAGATGGTTAACCTCTTCAGTGAATAAGAAATAGAGCTTGATACCAGTATCTATTCCAGTGCAAGATATAGTCAGTAAATATGCTCAAAAGACTCCCAAGGCCAAGAAAGTTAAGAGTACAGCATGAATTTTTGCTGATACTAAAACTGGGAAGTGGACAACCGAAGTAGCCACCTACAGACCGAAGGAAGAGAAACAGGATGTTGCATTCGAATATTTTGAAGTTACTAAAATTGAATTAGGGACTATGGATAGCGCAGGAAAGAATCACCTTTTCGAAGAGACGGCCTAGCAGATGTTGATAACATCATGGCAGGATAGTAAGGAAAAGAAGGAACTCAAGCAAACCATAGTCTCACTCCCTTAGTTCATAAATACTTTATGTAACTTTGACGCCACCCCACTGACTCAATCATCACAGGTATTCGACCCAAACTCGGTGGAAAGTAAAACACTGTTGAATCAAGTTCAGAGGGGTCGAACATTGGTCTGCTCAGTTGATGAGTGGATGTCCCAAGTGCTTAACAATGGCAGACAATACATCAAGGATTTGCATTTAGTTCTTCATGACATAGAGACTGTAATAGGAGAATTGAAAGCCTAGTGCCAGGTCTAGGATAGAGAGGAGAAAAAATGGGTGTCGGCGATGATAAAGTTTATGGAGATAGAGAGGCATGGTTTCAACAAATTCTGCACGGAAATGTCCCTAAAAGGTGCTGAAGAATCCATTTTCTTTGTCCTTAGGAAGAACATCAGTTGGTGCATCACTCTAATAAGGAGCACCATTAGAGAAAACAAAGAATATGAGTTGGAAGCTAAGAAGATTCAAAAGGCTGCCCTAAACGAGTTGAAAGTGATCAATTTCACTTATACCTATCCATCAGTTTATGGTGAGAAAGAATTGAAGGGTGCTCTGGAGGCTTTCGACATGGCAATAAAGACTATTAGAGTAAAGATTAATCCTAAAGCCTCTGACTTAACTCAAATGGAAAGGATTGAATCTATGTTATATCTATGTGTGGATCAGCTGCCCAATGTCATTGAAAAGGTGAAGAAATTGAGGTGGAGTAAAGATGCCTCCATGGCTCAGACAGTGAATTCTAAGATCCTGCATCTGTCGTTCATGAAGGAGCTAGTCCAGGCATATAAAGAATGGAAACCTACCCAATCGGTCACCAAAGAAGAAGGGAGTCTAGCGGGGAGTGAGGATCATGCTGTGGACAAGGAACCAGATTTGGTTATTTAGTCTTTACTTGGTTAACATGCAAACTCTTAAGGACGTGTGTCATTTTTTTGTTGGTTTAGTTATATAACTAATTGCCTGAGAGGTTGTGTTTTTCAGGAGACCTCTCGGTGCTCTGATACTATTCATTTGGTTGCTAAAACTTTTAAAGGGTTCGGAAAAAACTCATTGCTGATAGATAATAGATTTTGATAGTAATAGTTTTGGTTTTTGAGAAGGTTAAAGAAATAGATAGTAATAATTTAATGTTATGGAAAGAAAAGATTTCATGCAATTGCATGTGCAGTAATTTCTGAAATATATTACAGTGAGGTTTATCAAATCTGTGTTATTTGAAAACCAAAAGCGAAGTGTCCTGTGTTGACATCTTGTTTATCCTATTATGTATATGTCTATTGGTTCATAATATCTGAATTCTGGATTTTATCTATCTTCTATTATCTTTATCTGAGAAGTTGTTTATGTTTCATGAAATGCAATCGTAGAAGTAACTGTTTTTTTCTTCCCACTCATTATTTGGTTTTATTTCCTTTACAATTGTTTAATAGCATATCATCAAAGAATGATATTGCAGCCTTTATAATATTTCGGGTTAAAGGCTAACCAATTGAGCTGTTATCAAATTTCATTGAAAATCAATATTAGGGAGTTGTACTTGTAACAAAATTTAGAGGGAAGTGATCATAAAAGATACTTACCCAACTGTTAGAGATAGTTTGTCTTTTAAGGGTGACAGAGTAAAACTTAAAAGAGTATTTGTAGAAAGACAAATCTATTCACTAACAGATACCTTTCTTGGAAATAATGTAGCCCAATAACTTCCCTTCATGCACTACAAACACACATTTCTTGGGATTGAGAGATATTCCAAACTCTCTACATCTTTCAAATATTTTCCTCAAGTGCTTAATATGATATGTTGCATGCTTAGAATAGATATTAATGTCATCAAGGTATACTAGCAAAAACTTATAGATGAGGCTCTTGAAAGCCATGTCCATAGATTTTTGAAAAGTTGCACCTGCATTTAACAAACCAAAAGGCATCTTTTGATAGTTCATGGTTCTCCATTTGGTTGTGAATGCATTCTTAAATTGATCCTCCCTATTGACTAGGATTTGATTATACCCTGAGCAATCATCTAGCAATGAAAATCATTCAGAACCTGAGACACATTGTAGAATTTATTCTATGGATGGAAAAGGGTGGTGATCTTTTAAGGATGCCCTATTTAGGTCCCTAAAGTCCCAACATAACCTCAATTATCCATTCTTTTTCCTCACAGGAACAAGGTTAGACACCCAACTAGTATGTTTGATGGGATAGATGATGCCACTCTCAATTATTTTAAGAACCTCCTTATGCATGAGTGGCTCTAGCTTGGGGTTAACAGGTCTTTTCTTTTGCCTAACTAGTTGAGCATTAGCCTCTAGTTCTATGGTATGTTGAGCAAGTGCAGGATCAAAACCTTTTAGATCTTCATATTTCCAGGCAAAGACATCACTGAATTCTTGAAACAACTGGATGTAATAATTTCTTTCTAAATTAGTGCTTACCTTTCCATATTTTAATCTTGTACCTAGTTCAAGCTCTACATCAGTGTAATGCTCTTGTTGAACTAGTAAGCTAGTTTTGTTCCTTTTGGCTTGATCATTTGTGTTGAAGACTGATTCCAAGGTTACAAGGCCCCTGGGAAAATTATTGGAATTGATTTGCACCACTTGATCATCATAATTTGCATCAATCTATCTTGATTGTGCTTTGAAAAATGTCTTCTTCAAACAAGAATTGTAGAATTTGTTCATCATTTTCAAATACTTTCCAATTGACATCATTGTCAGGATGGAAGGCCTAACAATAATCTTGACATGTTGATAATCATTTCCCACTGAAATTTTAATGGGGATATCAAATTGAGATCCAATAGCATCTAACCTATTTGCATGTTGATTTACCTTCCTAGGAATTGCAATGATATTGAAAGCATGGAAATCCTCTATTGCATCCCAAACCCTATGCTTGTAGGCTTTCATAGTATCATTTTTAGTTTCACTTATCCCCTTCACTTGGCTAACAATTAATTCACTATCACCATGGACCTTTAAAGCTTTAATACTTCTTTTCCTAGCCCACTATGGTCCGTGGATAAAGCTTTCATATTCAGAAGTATTGCTTGTACAAGAAAAACTGAATCTAAAAGCTGCATAGTATTTCTCACTTTTAGGGGAGACAAGCATTGCACCACCACCAGAGCCATGTCTTCTTATATCACCATCAAATAATGACTCCCAAATTTCATTTATCTCTTCTTTTGATGCTTCACTGGTTTCCTTGAAGAGATTTGGCATTGTGAGACAATCCTCTTGGATCATGTAGTTCCCCATACCAGCATTCCAGAAAACATTAGCTTGAGCCGCTGAAGTATTTCCCAATCCCCATTCATCTAGGTAGACATTTGGAATTCTCTCTATCTTGGTATCTATTTCTTGGATAACTGGAACATCATTTTTATCAAATGCAAGTTATCTTTCATTGAGGATGTTTAATACATAATGCTCTATATGGTGCACTACTAATGACTCAGATTTAATAGTCACCTTAGTCCCATATCTAGTATGAAAAATCATATGAGACCAATCAGAAGAAAGGTAACCTCCTATCTTGGTTGTAAATTCTGACATAGAGAAAAAGGAGTAGGGAGATCTATAATATAAATGTCTAGAGGGATAGAGAAGTGAGGGCTAGCGTGAAGGATTAAACTTGTATCCTTGGCCACACCTACTGTGTTTATTGATGAACCATCAAGTTGTATTACTTTCTTTTGAAATGGTTAATATTTTAGTCCTATCTAGTCAGCTACCCTCCTAGGCATAAGTGAACTTGTGGCTCCACTATCTACCATACAATTATGTACTAGGAAATCTCCAATTATCTAAGATACATAAAAGGGAGGTGGCTTTGAGTTCTTATCTTGGTTAGCATCCACCTTGGTGTTGCTACTTTGAATTTTCTTTTATGGATCAGCGTTAACCAACACTAGTTTGGAAACATAATTAGTGGATTTTTGTGGGATTGCATCCTCAAACATTTCCTTCTTTAAGATTTCAGGTTGTCTTGGAATGGCTAAGGAATCCCACATGGTCATTGTCACATTCATTTTCTTCATATTATCCACAATATTGAATGATGTTGTTGCATGGATTTTCTCATGTTCTTTCACCATTATGGGATCTACATCTTTGGGAAGTTGGCCACCTTTAATTGGCATGATAGGAGGTCTTTTTAGTATGTCAATAGTGGGTGTATGTGATGATTCTGCAGATGTAGCAGCCTTTCCTTTCTCCTTTGTTTTCTCCATGTCTTGAGCTCTTCTCTTGGACCAAGTGTTGGCTGCAATTGAAGATTCACCATTTAACCCATTAAAATATTCCTCTTGCCAATTAAAGAGAGAAGTGTCATCAGATTGTGCATGTTTTTGTGGCACTGATCCAGCTGAGGATGCATCTAAAGGTGTGCTTGATGCATTTTTTTCCATGAGTGCTTGATTCCTCAACCCATTCGAACATGTACTTTGATTATGTGGTTGATTGTAGGGAAAGTACCATTCATTTTCTTCTGCTAGGTAGTTTTGTGTAGGAACCATCTCCCTGATTGGATTTGCAGAATTAAGAGGCGATGGGTTATAAGGCTGAAATGGTTTTTGATTAAAATTTTGCTTCCGGCCCTAATAGTTTCCTTGGTATGGTGGTATGTTTTGCTGATAGGACTGTCCCTACCCTTGACAATGCTAATTGAGACCTTTATTTTGTTGCTAAAAAGGTGGCCTAACCCCTTGATTCTATCTCTTTATATTGGTCAACTCATTACAAAGGTTTTCAATAAGCTCTCTATTTTTTGTTGACTATTTCTTATTTCTTAAAGTTCTTGGGAAGGGGTTGCCTTTGATTCCTCATTGCTTGGACTAACTTGGTGTGCTACTATAGTAGGTATAGGAGTGAATGGAGGAATGTGTATAGGAAAATTGGGCTAAATATCAAGGGAAATAGGCATGGGTGGCCTTAGGGCTATCATACCAGTCTGAACTAGAAAATTCTCATTTTTAATAGCAATATCAAAAGCATGGGGTAGTGAGGTACCTCCCATGGACTGAATCATGATAGATATATTACTATTTAAACTTTTCAAGATATATAGGAAAGCATAATTTGTTGAAGGCCTTACAAAAATAGGGATCATATTCCATGTCTTGATAAATTTGTCATTTGTTCTTGAGGGGCTCTTTTAATAGTATTGAGTTTCTCTATTATGGACAAATGATCTGACTTATCCATGAAATATTTTTTGAGGGAGTCTCCAAGTCTGTCCCATGAATCAATGGAGCCAACTACCAGATTTCTAAACCACTCCAAGGCTTTACCTTTGAAAGAGACTGCCAACAACTTAGTAGCCACATCTTCCTCAGTGACATGGTGTATATTATAGATGGGAGCCACATCCCTAATGTGTTCACAAGTTGTTGTGTGGCCTTCACCTATGAAATCAAGCAAGTTTTTTAATGTTGGTAGAGGTACATCACGGTGTTGAGAAAAATTTAATGGGCTACCTTAATTAATGGGTACAAATGCAAAATTTATTTCCATTGTAGGGACTGATATTTGTTGAATAGTGCTTCTATGGGTTGAACTAGTGAGTGAAGTTGAACCTCTTAACAACTCCTTTCTTAAATACCTTCCCCTCTTTATTGAATGAAATAGCAAGGGTCTTTCTTCTACAATAGGTGGTGTAGACTGTACTCTCCTTGTAGGAGGGGTCCTTTGGAATGCTCTCCCTTTTCTTCTTGTTGGAGACAACTACAAAAATTCAGAAGGCTTTGAGCTTTTTGTCTCTACCTTTCTCATAAAATTTTAGTAGGAATGGATCTTCTTGTTCTTAATACCAACAGAGTCGCCAAATATTCCTTAAAGAGAATTACTCTAGGTCAGTACTATGTAATCAACATATCAGAGACAACATAGCTTTAAAAATAAACTTCTTTTGAGTCCCATGAGGCGTGCCAGAACTATTATACACCAAATTTACACCCTATTAAACTTGAAAGTATAATGGTCTAGTATAACATGCGAATCACTTACAGGTTGTGGGACCTTTTCTAACTAAAGTGAGGCCTCGAGATTCTAGGCCAGTTCCTCTTGGATAATCACCTATTTTTCTTTTTAAAACTTGAAAGTAAAATTGGGAGGAAAATGGATGGAAGGAAAGCTAAAAGACTGAAAGAAATAACTTAATCTATAAGGTGATACACCAAAAATGACATGAATCATAACACAGTGACTAAGGATTAGCATGAAATTCTTGAATTAGGACAAGTACAAATTTATGAATAGGCTTGCAAAAGTGTTTCATAGAGAGGTCTGAGATGAAAAACTATTTAGGGAATAGAATATTTCACAAAAATATCTTTCAAGAAGATAGAAACGGATTATGACCTACAATCAAACTTTCACTCCAGCAAATAGTCACAGAAATGACAAGATATCAGGGAATGAAAAAAATTCACAAAATTATCTATATCAATCATTCACAATTGTACAAAGAGATGCAAAAAAGAAAGAGGACTTAAGATAACCCAAAGATTTCTCCAACACTTAACAAGTGTATTATGCTTCAGAGAGAGATACAAACATGAAAAACCTGGGGACAGAGAATATGTCACAAAAATTCTTTGCATAATTTGAACCTCAATGAGAAATTACAAATGTATGAAAACTTGGGGGAAGAAAAAATATCATACAAAATCTTCCATAAGCCTAGAAAAACTCGCTACAAAATCTCTGAAAACTACTTATATACAACCTCCTCCACCACACAAGCTCATGAATCAATTCACCATCAATGCAAATTAGATCATAGAACTAGGGTTACAATAGATATTCTTTTACAAATCATAAACCCCAAAAACACTCACCTCTACACATTAATGCACCTTGGAAAATATCCCAAATGATCAGATATATCTTGGAAGAAACTCTCATCATCATAAATTCAACCAAAGAAGTCAAGTGATCTATCTACCATGTCTAAGACCTAAAAAAATCACATCACCACCATGAAATTCTTAAAAAGAGATTTCAATATTCAAATATTAGATTATAACGGTCACAAGTGGTGCGGAATGCCATATTGACGGCTCAGAACAAGACCTTTTCTCATTTTAAAACGTCATCATCGATCCTTTCTTTAGTTACTCGGGCATCACAATTGGATTTGGACATGGGTCACCTTGTCGCATTGCCTTGAACATTATCTGTCTATCATCTTTGCTTTAAGTCATAGCTCCCACCGTTAGATAGATCATGACTTGTTTTACCTTTATCTTTCCCTTTGGTGCTGACTTCAAATCTAAGTTTGCAATGTGACAAGTTGTTGCATTGGCTAAATGTTTATCTAACAACCATCTTTTCTTTAAGCCTTCATGCCCATTGTCAGATATTTTCTAACTTATGGTGTCTTTACTTCTTTCAACCCCGGGACCCATGATTTCAGCAACGCCATGTGTCGACCCAGCGTAATGGCTCAATAGTTAATATGTTCTCATCTTTCCTTTAAGTCATAATGTGAGCCCCATGATCAAAAGGAACCCATCTGATCTTTAGTTTATTCTTTCTAAATTTAGCCTAGCCCCTCCATGGACACGTAGCACAATGGCGCAATGGTTAAAAAGCTATCTATTGTGCATCTTGGTCTTAATGCATAACGCCTACCGTTAGATCTAATTTGACTTGCCTTACCTTTATCTTCCCTTTGAAGTTGGGACCCTTGACATCAACAATGCCAGATGTTACCTTGGCGCAATGGCTTAACTTTATCGGTCAAGCATCTTATCACTTGAGGCTTAGCGCCGACCGTTGGATCTATCTTATCTCTGACTCAGCCTCTAAATTGTCTTCAACCCTGATCACTTTTATTCCTTTGTATCTCTAAGTCTCTGGATCTCAACCTTAACTCTAGTTTGGATATGAGATTCAGAGACACGACCTTATCTCTAAATCGTTGAATGAGACTCAACCAGACCTAATCTTGACTCAGGCTTATCTCAAGATTATAAGACAAAAGAAAACTCTGAGTTGCTGAAAACATTCGCTAACCCCAGTCTGATTTGGAGATCTAGCGACAACCCTCCGATTAATACTTGATCAACGGCCCAGACCTTGAACTCGAGATTATTGACTTAACTCCAAGTACATTCTAAGATTCAGAGATAAAAAATAAATCTCATAATCTCCAAGTCTTCGGCCTAACCTTGGTCTAGTCTAGATATTCAAAGATACAACTATCTTTGAATCGCTAAATTCCTTCATTAACCCTTGGTTAATTGATTTGATAACAAGTGATAACCACTGATCATGACCTGAGCTTGGACATGTGTGCGCATCTGAGTCCATATCTTTGAATTTTTTAATCCTTTGGATTGACTCTAACTTATTTAGAGATTCAGCGATTACCCTTTGATTTGATCTTGATCAACAGCTCTCGCGTGATCTCTTAACAAAAGGCTTGACTTAGGCCTGATTATGAGATTCAGTGGCAGCCACGAGATTCAATCTGTATTTATGGCCAGTACTTAATCTTGATATATTTTATGACTTAACCATTTCATTGTGAGATCAGGAGATAAACAAAAAGTTCCAAGACTTAACCTCGTCACCAAATCACTGAATGCTACTGACTAACCGCCAAGCATTAAGAGAGTAGGAGATAAACAAAAAGTTCCAAGACTTAAAGGCACATGGAAAATAGAGACTTGAGCAACATGCAAAAGTAACTCAAAAATAGAAAGAGCCACAAAAGGTCCAGGGTTTAATGGTCTTTCCTTAGGGTTTTAGACCTAAAAATAGAACAAGGGTTTAACCAAGCCTACAAACATACAAAGAAAAAGGTAAAGACTAGAAAACATAGACATAAACCTTACAAGATGGGCTCAACCCTTGTGGGAGCCACATTTACTCCACTTTTAGGCCAAAATTGAATAGGATAGGAAATTTTGGGTAACAGTAATAAACAACATTTCGCTTATGTGGAAATCAAGTCCCAAACAAGCCAAAATATCAACCTTTTCCAAAGCCAATTATTTGTGTCATCCCATGCAAGATACTCTTATGTGTTAGCCTCCAAAGCCGCCTTGGCCAACTCATCATCCATGTCATTTCCTTCCCTATAAATAAGAGAAACTTGGAAGTCATCGAATTTCCCACTCAATTCCAATATGAGATCCACCAATTTTGGAACTAATTTCCAACGTAGGATTGATATTTATTTGATGGAATTGCCTATTAGCAACAAGACTTCTTTGAGATGTAGTTTTTCAACTTTCAACTCCACTCCTAATTTCACCCCCATCCAAGCCACCCTTAACTTAGCCTCAAATTTTTTGTGATTCCTAGGGGAATAGATTTTGATCCCAGGACAATCTCCTGATGATTGTGTGTGCTATAACTAGCTCCAATCAGGCTTGGGTTAGCCTTAGAGGTTCTTTAAAAAATTATTTTGATCAAAGCTTAATCAGGAGCAATTCATTTCACTTTACTCCTATCTGGTACCGAAAGATTAACCTTTCGAGCTCCATGAACAAGGGAAATTTATTAAAATTATTCAATTAATGTGCATGAGAAGAATAAATTAGTGAGCTCACTAAATAATCTAATGGTGGAGAAAAATGATAAATAATTAAAAATATTAAATTAATGTGGATAAAAGAGATACATTATTATAGTAATTAAATAATTAAAAAATATTTATACATATGGAGGGAAAAGTTAAATCAACAATTGCATAATTAAAAATTATTCTAATTAATATACATGTAGAAAGTTGATGAAATAATTCAATAATTATTTAACTATTATAGATTAAAGGGGGTAATGTTAGCTTAATTAACCAATTACTTAATTAATATCAACTGAAGAATTTGATGAGAAATGATAAAATGGGGAGACGAGAATGGGATAGTTATTTTTATATTTCTACGACTAAAACTCTAGCATTGGTTGAGTGATTTCCTTCAACACCATTTGGAATAGATCTTTTAGAACTTCATTCCCCTCAAAGTCCTCACACTCTACTAGAAACTCCACAAATTTATTTTTCAACTCTCTATTCTCATTCCTAATGACCTCTTGAAGGTTGATCTTCTCATTCTATTCACCCATAGCTTCATCCTTTCACTTTTCCCTTTGTAACAAAAATGGTGGCTCTGATACCCCTAAAATGTCCTCTTAGCTCTAAAGATTACTTAATTAATCCCTAATAAAAGCACAACAAACATAACCCAAACAAAATGCTACTAATATAAAGTATGCTTCCAAAAAAATCTTAATTAACTAGTAAATATGAACATCTCATAGATAGATCTTCAACTATAAATGCACCACAAAAAATAAATACATGTTTGAAAATTGAAATAATAACTTTTTCTACTTATAGTGTATACACAAAATATTTATTGGCCTAAAATCACTATGGAACTATATATGTACTTGTTATGCAAGCATTGGTTGGGCATTGGAATGATTGGTAAGGGCACTTTGATATGTAGAAGATCATCTCCACTTGAAACTTAGGTAAATAGTGAATTCCAACAATAGCATTCTAAGGTTTTGGCATCCTCCAAACTCATCTTCTGTAGTATCCTAACAAGTAAGCACCTAACTTATGCTCATTTTGTGCCTACTTTAGTGTGTTTTATATGGTAGGACCTCATATTGCACTTAAATGCATCCTTAATTAGAATATGGGTCCTCCTCCTTCAACCTTTCTTTAACTCGAGGCTCACCCTTGCTTCTAAGAATGATTTTCCATTTTCCATCCAATATCATAATTCATTTCCTCACCTAGGACCTATTCATTTATTATCTTCTTTCAGGATCAACTATGACCCTGCAACAACCTACATTTTCTCCCCATGCTCCTTTTCACCTTCCCTGACATCCTCATGCAAATTGAGCTCATTTTGCGTAGGACAAGTTGACTAGCCAACTTGTCCTTGCAAAAAGTCGACTGACTGACTTGTCCCTCGAGTTTTGGGCCCAAATTTTACTAAGGGGCTCGATGACGGGGTTTTACTCCAAGATTTAGATTTGTGGTCGACCTTGATAAAATTTGAATCTCGAATGGAGGGAGTTAAGCATAAAAGGACATCATCTCCCATAATTTGGCATAAAAAGATCATCCATCCAAAATCAAGAAATAACACAAGAGATCATTCGAGTGAAAGCTATCAATTCATCAATCAGTCATCCAAGAATTCAAGAAATCAAGTGCCATCAAGCATTCACATCTTCATGCAATCAACGTGTTTTCTTCCATATATCTAGCTTCTTTCCCTCATTGGAGGCCAAGCAAGGGAGTTTTTCTATCAAGGAAGGAGTTGCGCATTCATTCATCAAGCTTCATTCTTATCTATCTTCCCCAACCAAACATTGTGGTGAAGCTCAAAATCCATTTCATGGGGTTTTGTCTTGCATGATTTCCTTTGGGGTTTTTGTGTTTAGTCAAAGCTATTGCATCAACATAATTGATAACATTTCAAGAAGTAATTGCATCTACAAGGTAGTATATACTTTATTACCTAGATCTAGCCTATGCTACCTGAAAACACACTTTACCTTTATTTTATTTCATTTCAAGGTTGATTCCTAAACACGGGTTTGACTAAGGAAAACCTCTTTCTTCAACCTTCTTCCATGTTTTTCTATGTGCAGGAATAGATGTCAGAGCTGAAATTCTAGATCTAGGTAGAACAAGAGAAGATACAAGTCCCAAGAGAGTTTCATCATTTTTTGCCAAGAATAATTTTTTTGGTCGTCTTGTTCCCAAAAATTCTACTTGTTCCCAAAAATTTGATTTGTTCCCAAAAATTTGACTTGTCCCAACTATTTTCAGTGAAAATTTCAGGACAAAAAGATGCAGGTCCCTGCCTTTAAGATCTGAAGTTACAACAAAATTTGAGGTTCTGACGATAGTCAAATTCTGATTCAAAGTGCCATCTTCTTCATCTTATTTCTAGGTTCACTTATTCTCCCTTCTCTTCCCTTTTTACTTTATCAAATCAAATTTCTATTGAGGAATATACAAACTCCATTGAGCATAGATCTTGCATTGGCACTCGTCCTCCTTTGGGTTGTGCTAACCATATTTGATTTCTGGTGGTTTTGTATTCCAATATATGTAGGATTTGGATTATAGTAGCTGCCATCTTGCTTCTCCCATTTTCCTACTATACATAACCATTATTGGGCACTATACAATAGTTGTGTTCAAATTTTTATGTGACAACAACCTTAGAATGACACTCAAATTCCTTGGAACAAACCTACACTTGAGGAAACAAAAATTTATAAGTGTATTGTCCACTATTGAAGTAGAGTATATGGCTACTACATGTGCCTATAAAGAGGCAACATGACTACATAGACTATGTTCAAGAGTTTATTTGGTTGCAAATAGGTTCAAATTGGATTTGACAAGCTTAGTACCATTCTCTTACAAAGCATGTAGATATACTATATCACTTTTTTCATGAGATGGTGGAGAGGATAGGACTCAAAAGGATAACATTTTTAAAAATGTTGTAGATTCACTTATGAAAACAATAAGCAAATGTAAATTAGTTTTTTTGCGCATAGGTCATAGGCATTGTATCATGCACTCGATTATGTACTCGATTTCATTCTTGTCTCTTTTTTTTTCTACAATATAAATATCAAGTGGAAGAATGTTACGATAAGATGACATCTACCTTGCAAACCTTGATGTCTAATGCATTTGATTATGTGTAGATAGATAATTTATTTAAACCTTTATACATGAAATGGGAGAACTTGAATATCCATGTGCAGAGGCAATAACAAGATTAATTATTGTTCTCTAATTATTTGGGATTATTGATGCAAGAAGACATGGAACAAAGAAAAATAAAATTACAACTCACAATTAAATACAAAAATTCACAAAAGTAAATAGATGCATAAGAGTTACAATTTAGTTTTCTAATATTGTGAAAATAGTTACTTGTGATGAACTATAATTGATTGAATGTTTGAAGATGTTAATTTGATGATCACAGTGACATAGAAAGTTTATGCAAGACATTAAATCAGTTAATGTATTGTATTGTCATTGATGTCAAGTTGATATAATCTGTATGGTCATGGACATACTTCCAAAGACTTCAAAGAACCGATGAATCAAAGGCTATGCTATCAGTAATGAATATAACTCAAGTATTCACAAAGTGACTGTATACACCAATGGATTGCACACTGACAGACAGAGTAAAAGATCAAAGTCACAACATTACCAATGAAAAAAGTCACAGTGTTGCCCGACGAGCAAAGCACAGTGTAACCCAGCGAACAGAATTATAGTGTTTCCTGACGGACGGAGATCCTAAAGACAATTGAAGTCACACCAACGGAATAGTCAGTTGTCACTGATGACTAACTGAAGTATTGACCAAAAAAATAGAGAGTTCAAAAATGACAAAATGCTTAGCTCTCAAGAGTTAATAATAGACTTAACTGATACTTATCATTGTTTTAATTGACAAGATAAGGCCGGAGATAAGTAAAGGATTTAAATTTGCTTTCTCCAGTTGGCAAGAAGATCTTTTTGAGATAAAACTAGATTTTTTCTTTAGATCTAATTGGCGAGAATTGTGTAACACACCAAGATCAAGAAAGCCAAGAAACAATGAATCATGTCTCTAAAGAGACAACCTAATTCATTACAAATTTAGGGATGAAAAGGAGTGAAAAGAAAATAGATGCTGAAGAGATTCTGAAGGAGAATAAAGTCTTCATTCAGACCTAATCATCAAGCTGAGGAAAGAGCTAGATTCTGCAGACACCGATGAATAGTGAAACAACATCATAAAGCAGAACAGTGTGGAGCAAAGGTATTGAATTGATTATGTTGATCAAAGAGGTAATGCACTTACAATAGATCTGAAAATCTACAATTCAAGTTGTATATGTGAACAGATCAATTTAGTGTTTCATTTTAACCTTTGAAGCATCAATTCTCTCAACCAAGTAGGACTTAAAAGTCTTTTGTAATTGAGATACATCCCAAGGAGTATCAAAAAATTTTGATCGTAGAAAGTAGCATTGGATATGCCCGATACCTATTGACAGGCCAAGTGAGTGTTTGATCAAGGATGGTAGCATTAGATGCCAGATACTAAGTGACAAACTATCTTTTAAATCCTCTAACAAGGTCACACCTAATAGTGTATTTGTAACCTTTAACAGGGTTGGCTTTTAACTGATCTCACTTTATAAGATTGAAAATTTGGGGTACCATTCCCAGTGGTTTTTTCCCTTAACAGGGTTTCCACGTTAAAAATCTATGTTTTATGTGTTTATGAGTCATTGCTTTATTATTTTTCATTTCACATAAATTATTCTAGATTGATCAGTATACACTAGTTATTTACTGTGTTTCGATAAATAGAAACACTAATTATCAGTAAACATACAGAAGAAGGTTTTACAAAGCATTCTGACAAGTAGTAATTTGTTAAAAGTATTTCAAAGCATTCATCTTATAGGACTGAAGATAACTAGAGGTATACTTTTTGGTACTAAGTTTGAAGGGATGATTTAAGGATTAATTTTTGAGGCCACTAATTCACCCCCCCCCCCCTCAGTTATTACTAACAATTGGTATCAGATCTTGTGTGCTTAGAAGGAAGGTTTCAAGACCTAAGCTAAAGATCACAAGATGAATAGACGATATGTGCCCAAGTTGAACAAAGACAACTTTGCTTCATGAAAAAGTAGAATAAGACTCCACTTATCAGGTATTGGAAATGATGTTACTCAATACTTAGATACTGAATATGTGTTGCCCACAGGAGCACCCAAAGTTGACCAAATGAGAGAGAAGCATGAGCACAACTGCATGATGATAGAGCTTGCTTCCTCACTCTCTGATGCTAAATTTGAAGATGTCAAAGCATGCACAACTGCAAAACATATGTGGGACAAATTGAGGCTTGTACATGGTGGTGATAAAAATGTTCTGAGAGCAAAGGTAGAAAGCCTTAGAGGAAATTTTGATGATCTCAGAATGAAAGAAGGTGAAAACATCACACAGTAGAGCACAAGAATCAAAGAGGTAGTTAATGCAATCTGAGGAGTTGGAGGTGTACTAGAAGAGGATACAGTGGTAAGTAAAATTCTAAGAACCTTATAGCCTACTTATGCTATTAGAGTATCTTCCATACAAGAAATGAGAGAAGTAGCAAATAGCAATGTTACTCTAGACAGTTTGATTGGAAGAATGATTTCATTTGAGATGAACAACTTTGATAATAGTGTCTTACCAAACATAGAGTTTGCATTCAAATATTCTTTGGGAATAAGTAAATCAAATCATAAACACACTATGAGAAAAGATAGTGATAGTGATAGTGAAAGTGAAGAAGAAGACCTTGATGAAATTGAAGCACTTATGGCTAGAAGAATGCAGAGAGGCAAAGGTAAATTGCCACTTGTTTGTTTTAATTGTAAAGAGATTGGACAATTTACTGCAAGATGTCCAAACATAAGAAAAGATGACAGGAGTAATGATAGGTCATTTGAAAAGAAGTATGACAGAGGTGATTATAGAAGCAACCAACAATCAGAAAGAAGAGATACCCAAGACTACAAGGACAAAGGAAAGAAGGCCAGTTACCTAGCAAAATGCAAAGATGAAGATACTGACACTGAATCTTATGAAGACATCGAGATGGTGTTTGTGGCAATAAAAGATGATTCAGATGATGATGAAGAAAGATATGTAGAAACTGCACTCATATCTAAAGTTAGTAAAAATGATGTCTGGATCATAGATAGTGGTTGCACTCACCATATGACCGGTGAAAAACAAAAGTTTGAGACTTTTCAATATTACAATGGTGGTTCAGTAAGAATGGGTAATGACACACCTTGTCCAGTTGAAGGTAAAGGAACTATAATCTTGAATAACCTAATAAAATGTGAAAATGCTTATTGGGTGAAAGGATTGAATTATAATCTATTGAGTGTTTCTTAGTTGAATAATTTAGTTCACAGAGTAGCATTTGAAAATAAGAAGGCAAAGATCTTCAAAAAATAAGGAAGTTTGATTGGTACCGGTGAGCAGACAAAAGGTAACTTATTCTATCTGAATGATACTGACACCACTTGCTTAATGGCTAGAAACAAAGATATATGGTTGTGTCACAAAAGATTGTGTCATGTAAATCTTGACAACATAATAAAAATAAGCAAAAAGAGAAATGTAAGAGGCTTACTGACGACGATTAAGCCCGACAATATCATGTGCAAAAATTGTCAAAAAAGTAAAATGACAAAGTCTCGTTTCAAAAGCAAAATCCATACATCTGATGTCATTCTAGAATTAGTCCATACTAATCTATGTGGACCCATGAGGAAAAAGTGTTATTATAGTGATAGATATTTTATTCTTGTTGTTGATGATTACTCTAGAATGATGATAGTAATGTTTCTAAAAGATAAATCTGAAGCATTCAAGATGTTTAAATAGTACAAAGTAATGGTAGAGAAACAAACTGATAAAGAATTGAAATGCTTAAGATCAGATAGAGGAGGGGAATTTATTTCAGATGAATTCACTAACTTTTTTAATGAGCATGGAATCAAAAGAGAGGTCTCTTCACCGAGAACACCACAGAAAAATGGAATTGCTAAAAGAAGGAACAAATCCATTGTTGATTGTGCAAGGACACTGATGATAGAGAAAGGCATCACCCAAATCTTCTAGAGGAAAGTTGTCAGTATTGTTGTTTACACATTGAATAGAGTACAATTAAAGAAAGACACCAAGAAGACACCTTATGAGCTATTGTATGGATACACACCCAATGTAAGTTACTTCAAAAATTTTGGCAGTCAATTTTATGTCTTAAAATATGATAGAAATGAAAAGCTTTACTCCAAGAGTGATGAAGGAATCTTTTTAGGGTATTCCACCAAGAGCAAGGCTTATAAATGTCTCAATAAAGCCTCTAACAAAATTGTTGAAAGTGCAAATGTAAGGTAGATGAATTTGCAGAGAAGAATGAAAATGAAAGCACAAAAGAACTAGAGGACTACAACAGGTTTGTTTACAATGAAGAACTTGACACTTTACTCGACCAAAAATGTAGAGCCCCCGAGCAACAGATCATTACAGTTGAGTATCAAGCTGCAAATACTTATAATCTAGATATTTCTCAAGATGATGTACCAAGCGATGGATATCATAATGAAGGACACAATGATAATCAAGATGATAGAAAAAGTTCTAAACCTGTACTTGCTAGATATGTTAGAAGGAACCATCCACAGAACTAGATCATTAGAGACAAGAAGGCTAGTATAAGAACTAGGAGTAAGTCTCTAAACACAAGATGTCTTATTTGTGACTATGAGCCAAGATCTGTCAATGCTGCACTTGATAATAATGAATTGATTAGTGCTATGAATGAGGAGATTGGGAAGATTGAGAAAAACAAGACATGGAAATTTGTATCGAGACCAGATGAAAAGAATGTCATCGGTAAAAAATGGATATTTAGGAATAAATTAAATAAGAATGGAAAAGTCACCAGAAATAAAGCAAGACTAGTATGCAAGGGGTATGCACAAGAAGAAGGGATTGACTATGGAGAGACCTTTGCACCCATTGTTAGGCTAGAAGGACTGAGAATATTACTTGCTTATGTTGCATGTAAAGGATTCAAGGTATACCAAATGGATGTCAAGTCTGCATTCCTAAATGGAATAGTTGAACAATAGGTATACATTGAACAACCAGAAGGGTTTGTTGATCCAGACAAGAGGGACATGTTATGTAGACTATACAAAGTCTTCTATGGATTGATAAAATCACCCTGAGCCTGGTATGGAAGACTTCATTCCTATCTCATAAGTATTGGATTTGTAAGGACTAGTGAAAACAGTAATCTTTATTTGAAGGAAGATACCGATGCTAACATTTTGATTGTTGAGATATTTGTTGATGACATCATATTTGGAGGCCATAATATGCTATGCAAATCATTTGCAAATGAAATGAGTAAAGAGTTTGAGATGTCTATGTTTGGAGAGATCAAATTCTTTCTTGGTCTACAGATCATGCAACAAGATGAAGGTATTCTCATTACACAATCCAAATACATCGAGGAAGTGCTGAAAATATTCAAAATAGAATATTCAAAACCAATTGGAACACTGATGGAAACTGGATGTAAGCTAACAAAGAAGGACAAGTCATCAGAGGTAAATCAGACTTTGTACAGATCAATGATTGGTAAACTCATGTATGTTGTACATACTATACCAGATATTGCACATGTCATAGGAATAGTTGCAATACTTTCTGCTAATCCCAGAGAATCACATATGACTGCTATGAAAAGAATCCTAAGATATCTGAAGAATACCAAGAAATATGGCTTATGGTATAGAAGAGAAGGAAAATTTAAACTTAAGGTCTTTACCGACGCTGATTGGCTGGGAATATTGATGACCGAAAGAGCACAAATAAAGGAGCATTCTTTATGGGTGACAAACTTGTCACATGGATCAACAAGAAGCAAGGATGCATCTCTCAGTCGACTGCTGAAGCAGAGTATGTTGCTGCTACTGCAAACTACTCAAATATTGCATGGATCAAATAGTTACAAGAAGGTATGCATATGAAAATTTTTGAACCAGTAATTATATATTGTGACAACCCAAGTGCAATAAATATTTTTAAGAATCCAGTCATGCATGCTAAGACAAAGCATATTGCCATCAAGTATCATTATTTGAGAGAACAAGTTCACGAAAAGAAGGTGATACTTGAGTATGTGCAATCTAAGGAACAATTATCTGATATCTTCACCAAGCCACTGCCCAAGGATGCATTTGAGTGCTTGAAAAAGAGACTAGGGGTCATACCCTTGTCTACTAGTCAGTAAAATGACTAGAAGGCTACATCAGCCTGCATATTTTCAGAATATCGTTCATGTTGATGCAAGCATAGAGATGGACTTCAAAGATCAATCTATACACAGCAAGGTATTTATCTACTCCGAGCACCAGAGTTATTGAATTGTCGATAGATATGGAAATTCAAGGAGTATATTATGGATAGAAAATATTTGTTTGGCATTATTGTCAAAAATATTTGTTTGGCATTATTGTCAAAGCGAGAGATTATATCCATTATCACCCCAAGGAGAGATTATATCCATGGGAGAGATCATACATCAGGGAGAGATTATATCCATCACAATTATCCAAAGGGAGATATGTAACCAGAAAGGGAGAGTACATACAAAGAAAGAGAATTGCTGACAAGAGACATCAAAAGAAAAGAGAATAGTGAAAGGGAGAGAGTTTGACACAGGAGAAGAACCCATCACATCAGAGAAAGAAAGATTCTACATCTATTCAATAAAGGGATTGAAGATAGAAAGAAAGATGGAAGAATCAAATCTAAGCTAGAAGAGCTTACCGAGGACCAGATATTTATATCGGTTATAGTACATAAGATTGGTAGTTTGATGAAATTCAACTATTATATTTCATATTGTATTAGCAGTAATATAGTGTGATAATGTAATATGCTGCCATCAATGTCAAAGGGAGATATTGATGAACTATAACTGATTGAATGTTTGAAGATGTTAAGTTGATGATCACAGTGACATAGAAAGTTTATGCAAGACATTAAATCAGTTAATGTATTGTATTGTCATCGATGTCAAGTTGATATAATATGTATGGTCATGGACATACTGCCATAGAATTCAAAGAACTGATGAATCAAAGGATATTCTATCAACAATGCATATAATTCAAGTATTCACAAAGTGACTATATACACCGACGAAGTGCACACCGATGGACAGAGTAAAAGAGCAAAGTCGCAGCGTTACTGACGAGAAAAATCACAGTGTTGCCCGACGAGCAAAGCACAGTGTAACCTGACAGACAGAATTGCAATGTTGCCCGACGGACGGAGATCCCGAAGACAACTGAAGTCTCACCAACGGAACAGTTAGTTATCACTAATGACTAGCTGAAGTATTGACCGATAGAACAGAGAGTTTAGAAACAAAAAAATGCTTAGTTTTCAAGAGATAAAAGTAGACTTAACTAATACTTATCATTGTTTTAATCGACAAGATAGAACCAGAGATAAGTAAAGGATTTAAAGCTTCTTTGTCTAGTTGGCAAGAAGATCTCTTTGAGATAAAACTAGAGTCTTTCTTTAAATCTAATTGGCGAGAATTATGGAGCACGCCAAGATCAAGAAAGCCACGAAATGGTGAATCATGTCTATAATGAGACAACCTAATTCATTATGAATTTAGGGGTGAAATGAGTGAAAAGAAAATAGATTCTTAAGAGATTCTGAAGGAGAAGAAAGTCTTCATTCAGACCTGATCAACAAGCTGAGGAAAGAGCTAGATTCTCCAGACACCGACGAACAGTGAAATAGCGTCACAGAGAATAACAGTGTGCAACAAAGCTATTGAATTGATTATATTGATCAGAGAGGTAATGCACTTATAATAGATCTAAAAATATGCAATTGAAGTTGTATATGTGAACAGATCAATTTAGTGTTTCAATTTAACAATTGAAGCATCAAGTCTCTTAACCGAGGACTTAAAAGTCTTTTGTAATTGAGATACATCCCGAGGAGTATCAAAAAAATTTGATCATAGAAAGTAGCATTGGATATGCCTGATACCTATTGACAGGCCAAGTGAGTGTTTGATCAAGGATGGTAGCATTAGATGACAGATACTAAGTGGAAAACTATCTTTTAAATCCTCTAACAAGGTCACACCTAACAGTATGTTTGTAACCTTTAACAGGGTTAGCCCTTAACCGATCTCACTTTAGAAGAGTGAAAATTTGGGGCACCGGTCCCAGTGATTTTTTCCCTTAACAGGGTTTCCTCGTTAAAAATCCATATGTTATGTGTTTATGATTCATTTCTTTATTGTTTTTCATTTCACACAAGTTATTCTGGATTGATCGATATACACTAGTTATTTATTGTGTTTCGGTAAATAGAAAGACTGCTTATCAGTAAACATACAGAAGAAGGTTTTACAAAGCATTCTGACAAGTAGTAATTTGTTAAAAGTATTTCAAGGTATTCATCTTATAGGACTAAAGATAACTAGAGGTATAATTTGTGGTACTAAGTTTGAAGGGTTTATTTAAGGATTAATTTTTGAGCTATAATTTGTGGTACTCAGACTTGATGATTACTCTAGAATGATGACAGTAATGTTTCTAAAAGATAAATCTGAAGCATTCAAGATGTTTAAATGGTACAAAGCAATGGTAGCGAAACAAAGTGGTAAAGAATTGAAATGTTTAAGATCAGATAGAGGAGGGGAATTTATTTTAGATGAATTCACTAACTTTTATAATGAGCATGGAATCAAAAGATAGGTCTCTGCACTGAGAACACCATAGCAAAATGGAATTGCTGAAAGAAGGAACAAATCCATTGTTGATTGTGCAAGGACTGTAATACCCCGCCAGGGAACCCAGGAGAACTAACCTAAACTTGACACTGAGTTAACAGGATTTTTTTTTTTTTAAATGTTTACAAACAATAATCATAACAATGCAGAAGCAATGCAATGAAGTACATGACATACACATAAGTACAACTCATACATAGATACCAAACCTCGAGGGTTCCTTGACATAGAATTACTTAAGCAAAATAATCTACGAGAACAACTATAAAGAACTAACATAAAAGATACAACAACTGAATTCATAATATACATCTCATAACTCACATCCTCTGCAGATTATGTAGGGCATGTAGTAATCACTCTAATACAAGTATGATACAACAACTAATATAGGTATCACATTCGATACACTATTACAAGATTATAATTGATATGATAAGATCAAAACCTCCAAAGATAAATATGATGAATACAACACAATACATCCTCCAAAGGATGTCAACCAATAAACACATGTGGTTACAAATATACAACTCAGGAAACTGAACTAGACCCCATAAGAATCAGAAGATAGAACTGCATCAAAGATCATCCAAGCATGAAGAAGAACCATCGAATCTCAATGGTAATAAGAATCACTATCACCCGACCGCGTGGAACCAAAGGTCCACTCACACTGTGCTGAGGAGATAATAACAGGCCCACACACACGGGTATACAACATGAAGGCAATCAAAGGCATACAAGCCATCATAAAGAAATACATAGGAAGATCCTAGAAGCTTTCTGATCACAACGAGAAATACTAAAGCAAAAGTATAAAGATGGAAAGATCAAGATAACTGGAAAACCAAGATCAAAACAAAGGTACACCATCCAAAGATAAAGGAACATACATAAGATATCCAAAACACCAACATACACCAAATACTGAAACCAAAAGCCAAGTGTCCAAGACACAATCATAAAAGGTACAATAGGACCTATGAAGGAGACTTAGGCTACATTCTATGGGAGTGGCATCACATGGTCAATAACTTGAGTTACCCTGGACTAGCCTCTTTGGACCCCAGACCTCTTAATCATGACTCATGCGGAGCTAGGATACCCTCTCACGAAGATGAGGAATCTAACCATACCTAGTCTCTAGGTATCATCTCATTCTTATCCTTAGTCTATACTAGCACTAAAGGCATAAGTGAGGCATCATGATCAATCTTGTATTTAATGTTAACCTCAAGTTTTATTATTAAGTTATCACTTATTAATCAAATTACAATAGGTCACCCTGGACTGGTCTTTTTGGGCCCCAGAATCCTATTGTAAGCCACTCCCCTAAGATGCACCTAATTAACCACCCCCTAAGCTCAAGGTCAAATAAAATCTCATAAACTCATAAACTGGTTCCTACCCATATAGGAACTACTGGTTCTCAACTAACCATAACAGTATGAGACAATCTAAAAGGATCACATATCCCGAGTTCAGAAGACACTAGGTTCAGAAAAGACAAACGAACCAACATAACATAATAAGACACATGCACTGGAAATCCATGCAAGACACCATGATGAATCAAGTCCCAAAATCCTAACAGACTCCCAACTTGATAAGGTTCAAACTGAAAGGAATACACACATCATTCCAATAACATCTAAATTAACACATCATAGCATGATAAAAACACATTTTCAAAGGAGCTAAACAAAGAACACAGTAATAACATGGTGATAAACAAATTTATAACCCTAGTTATGCAAATTCGTTTATCTATAAAATTACTAACAAAATATAATTTAATTTCCCAAGAAAAAATGCAAATTAAAGCTCCCATAGACTAATTTATAAAATTAATGTATATAAATTAATCTATTTAAATAAATTACTAAAAGTACAATATAATTACAACATGCAAGATAATACAAATGTATATTTAATTGTTAATATTATTACTCCAATATTAACACTATTTATACATAATTCAAATAAATCACCCATACTAAAACATACAAAATAAATAAATAAATGAGTTGATACTAACAAAACTCTATTTATTAATAATAACCATTATTTAAAAATAATATTATTATTATTAATAACTAACTAACATAAAACAATTAAATAACATACAAAAATTAAATAACAACTAAAAAAACAAACTAATTTTAAACTAAAACTTAATAAATAAAAATTAAACAAGAAACTTTAATTTTTATAAAAAAATACCTTTAAATTAGAGGGGGAAATTACCCCACCCCATCCTCACGTGAGGATTAAAAAAATAAAAGAAAGCAAGAAAGGGAGGGGCACGTGGCCCCATCTCCCCTCTTGTTTAACATACACATACGTAAGGCATGGGGAGGGGGTGTGCTCCACTCTAACCCTCCACCATAAAAGAGGGAAGTGGGTGGGTGATATGCCCCACCAACAATTTTTTTTTTTTTTGTTTTTTTTAAATTTTTTTTTAATCTTTAAAACAATTTCTCTTTAAAATTCACTACCAGTGAATTTTCAGCAAATTATTTTTTTATTAAATGTTTCAACAATATTAATAAAGATAAACTTTCTTTTCTAAATTTAAATTGCTTTTATTTTTTAATTTAATTTCCTACCTAGAATCAAATTTAATTTTAATATTAAATTGATTCAAGCTATACTTGTTTTTTTCCCAAAAAAAAAAAAAAAATTAGAATAAGAGGGATTTTCTTTTCTTTTCTTTTCTTTTTTTTCCTTCAACATGCAAATGATAAAAACAATAAATATTTATTTTTTAATATAATTATTTATTTTTTCAAGAAGAGTTTTCTAGCATGCAAATTAACCTTGTTTTCTTGTTTTCTTATAGATTTGATCAGGGGTTTGGGCAAGGACATGGTGAAGGTATGAATTTTATCTTTTTATGGCAAGGAGATACAGATCTGAGGGTTTCAAGAAAAATCAACAACATTTATCAAATTTCCATTCAAAGAGGAATTTTCCCTAAAAATGAAACCCTAAAGACAATTCTCAAACAACATTCTTTCGTACAAAAACCTTTAGGCCCAATTGGCATTCAACACCCAAAAATGAAACTTTTATGCTCACAATCACAGATCTGATAAGCAAACATGGAGGAAAACACAAACTGAAACCAAGATCATATTTCTCAATTCTAAATCAATGAAACTATCAAATACCCAAACAAGGAAGATCACACAAAGGGTCCTAGCTTTCAAATGCATGGAAGATGAGGATCTGAAAACTAGAATTCAAAAGATGAAGACCCTACCTCAATAACTGATGTGAAGCACAATTTCACAAATCTAAGCAAGCTCTCTCAAAACTCCAATCACCTGATTTCTCCTTCTCCCTGATTGAACCTCTTCAAAAAGGCCTCCAATCCAAAGATATAGATAATCCAAGCAATTAGGTTTTCAAAAAGTGAAAACCCTAAAGGGAATATAAATTATTTAATTATTAATTAAAATAATTCCTTTATTTTCAATTTCACTTAAAGCATGCAAAAACTCAACTTTAGAATATCAAAGCAAAGTGTTGAATTGAAAATGTATGAGAATATATTTCAATTAAATTAATCAATTAACCATGCACCTTAAAGTGATATTCAATAATTCAACTATGCACAATTAATTACAATTAATTGAATTTAATATTTATTAAATCTCAATTATTTAAATGAAGACTTAATAATTAAATCAATTAATTAAATATAGGCATTTAATTCATATTTAATTATTAAATAGCCATATATTTCATATATCAAAGTTTTAACCTTATTATAGGTACAATAATTAACATTAATATTTACCATAAAAATTCATTAAATAAATCAAGCTAAAAGCATCATTAAATCACCTGAAACCCATCTAAACAGATAATCAACTAAAATAGACAATCAACTAAAACAGAAACCCAACACACACAAACAGACTCACGAATCCACATCACTTGACGGATTAAAACACGATATTCAATCATATTCTTTGTCATTATTAGGACAAAATAAGGGTTTAGGGTATGGATTTGGACCTGTAACTATCTCCCCTCTCTTACCATTGAGATATTGCGATAGGGCACGCTCGCTCCTGCCAATTCAGGGAAGACGTAGCCCGGTACCTACAAACCTATCATCACAAAGACGAGCATACATGCATATAATATAGCAAACAATGGTTGAGACTAGTTTATCGTGTGGATCTCGCCGAAGCAAGTAACTACGACTCTGTCCCATACCATATCAAGCACGTCAAACAGTAATGCAAAATATACAAATGATCCATGTGCATATAAATCTAGGGTCAGTATTGTCAGAAAATCATAATCGAACCGACATCCTAACATATACATAAGCATCATGAAAAAACCATAAATCATATGCAAACAGGAGATATAACACTCTAAGAAATGAATCAATAACATACTGAAATGTGATACATAAATATCCTCTAAATCATCTGAAATAAACCACACATACATGAAAAGGCCTAAAAGAGTTCGGGAACCGAAACTAAAAGGCAAACTAAGAGGTGGGTATTAAAAGGACACTGATGATAGAGAAAGGCGTCACCCAAATCTTCTGGAGGGAAGTTGTCAGTACTGTTGTTTACACATTGAATATAGTACAATTGAAGAAAGACACCACGAAGACACCTTATGAGTTATGGTATGGATACACACCCAATGTAAGTTACTTCAAAAATTTTGGCAGTCAATTTTATATCTTAAAAGATGATAGAAATGGAAAGCTTTACTCCAAGAGCGATGAAGGAATCTTTTTAGGGTATTCCACCAAGAGCAAGGCTTATAAATGTCTCAATAAAGCCTCCAACAAAATTGTTGAAAGTGCAAATGTAAAGGTAGATGAATTTGCAGAGAAGAATGAAAAGGAAAGCACAAAAGAACCAGAGGACTACAACAGGTTTTTTTACAATGAAGAACCTGACACTACCCAACCAAAAATGTAGAGCTCCCGAGCAACAGATCATTACAGCCGAGCATCAGGCTGCAAATATCGATAATCTGGATATCAGAATGAAGGACACAATAATAATCAAGATGATAGACAAAGATCTGAACCTGTACTTTCTAGATATGTCAGAAGGAACTATCCACAGAACCAGATCATTGGAGACAAGAAGGCTGGTATGAGAACCAAGAGTAAGTCTCTAAACACAAGATGTCTTATTTGTGACTATGAGCCAAGATTTGTTAATGTTGCACTTGATAATAATGAATGGATTAGTGCTATGAATGAGGAGATTGGGAATATTGAGAAAAATAAGACATGGACACTTGTACCGAGACCAGATGACAAGAATGTCATCGGTACAAAATGGATATTTAGGAATAAACTAAATGAGAATGGAAAATTCACCAGAAATAAAGCAAGACTAGTATGCAAGGGGTATGCGCAAGAAGAAGGGATTGACTATGGAGAGACCTTTGCACCTGTTGTTAGGCTAGAAGGAGTGAGAATATTACTTGCTTATGCTACATGTAAAGGATTCAAGGTATACCAAATGCATGTCAAGTTTGCAATCCTAAATAGAATAGTTGAAGAAGAGGTATACATTGAACAACCAGAAGGGTTTGTTGATCCAGACAAGAGGGACATGGTATGTAGACTACACAAAGCCTTATATGGATTGAAACAAGCACCCCGAGCCTGGTATGAAAGACTCCATTCCTATCTCATAAGTATTGGATTTGTAAGGACTAGTGAAAACAGTAATCTTTATTTGAAGGAAGATACCGATGCTAACATTTTGATTATTGAGATATTTGTTGATGACATCATATTTGGAGGCAATGATATGCTATGCAAATCATTTGCAAATGAAATGAACAAAGAGTTTGAGATGTCTATGTTTGGAGAGATCAAATTCTTTCTTGGTCTACAGATCATGCAACAAGATGAAGGTATTCTCATTACACAATCCAAATACATCAAGGAAGTGCTAAAAATATTCAAAATGGAAGATTCAAAACCAGTTGGAACACCGATGACAACTGGATGTAAGCTGACAAAGGAGGACAAGTCATCAGAGCTAAATCAGACTTTGTACAAATCAATGATTGGTAAACTCATGTATGTTGTACATACTATACTAGATATTGCACATGCAGTAGGAATAGTTACAAGATTTTCTGCTAATCCCAGAGAATCACATATTACTGTTGTGAAAAGAATCCTAAGATATCTGAAGAATACCAAGAAATATGGCTTATGGTAGAGAAGAGAAGGAAAATTTGAACTTAAGGTCTTTATCGACGCTGATTGGGCTGGGAATATTGATGACCGAAAGAGCACAAATAGAGGAGCATTCTTTATGGGTGAAAGACTTGTCACATGGATCGGCAAGAAGCAAGGATGCATCTATCAGTCTACTGCTGAAGCAGAGTATGTTGCTGCTACTGTAAACTGCTCAAATATTGCATGGATCAAACAGTTATTAGAAGGTATGCATATGAAAATTCTTGAACCAGTAATTATATATTGTGACAGCCCAAGTGCAATAAACATTTTCAAGAATCCAGTCATGCATGCTAAGACAAAGCATATTGTCATCAAGTATCATTGTTTGAGAGAACAAGTTCGAGCAAAGAAGGTGATACTTGAGTATGTGCAATCTAAGGACCAATTAGGCGATATCTTCACCAAGCCACTGTCCAAGGATGTATTTGAGTGCTTGAGAAAGAGACTAGGGGTTAGACCCTTGTCTACTGGTCAGTAAAATGACTAGAAGGTTGCATCAGCCTGCATATTTCTAGAATATCATTCATGTTGATGCAAGCACAGAGATGGACTTCAAAGATCAATCTATACACAGCAAGGTATTTATCTACTCCGAGCACTAGAGTTATTGTATTGCCGATGGATTGGGAAATTCAAGGAGTATATTATGGATAGAAAAGATTTGTTTGGCATTACTATCAAAAATATTTGTTTAGCATTGTTGTCAAAGGGAGAGATTATATCCATTATCACCTCAAGGAGAGATTATATCCATGGGAGAGATTATGCATCAGGGAGTGATTATATCCATCACAATTATCCAAAGGGATAGATGTAACTAGAAAGGGAGAGTACATACAAAGAAAGAGAATTGTTGACAAGAGACATCAAAAGAAAAGAGAACAGTGAAAGGGAGAGAGTTTGACACAGGAGAAGAACACATCACATCAAAGAAAGAAATATTCTACATCTATCCAGTAAAGGGATTGAACACAGAAAGAAAGCTGGAAGAATCAAATCTAAGCTATAAGAGCTTACCAAGGACCAGATATTTGTATCGGTTATAGTACATAAGCTTGGTAGTTTGATAAAATTCAACTCTTATATTTCATATTATATTAGCAGTAATATAGTGTGATAATGTAGTATGTTTCCATCAATGCCAAAGGGAGAGATTGATGAACTATAACTAATTGAATGTTTGAAGATGTTAAGTTGATTACAATGACATAGAAAGTTTATGCAAGACATTAAATCAGTTAATGTACTGTATTGTAATTGATGTCAAGTTGATATAATTTGTATGGTCATGGACATACCACCAAAGACTTCAAAGAACCGATGAATCAAAGGATATGCTATCAGTAATGCATATAATTTAAGTATTCACAAAGTGACTGTATACACCGACGGAGTGCACACCGACAGACAGAGTAAAAGAGCAAAGTCACAACATTACCGATGAGAAAAGTCACAGTGTTGCCCGGCGAGCAAAGCACAATTTAACCCGACGGACATAATTACAGTGTTGCCAGATGGACAGAGATCCCGAAGACAACTAAAGTCTCACCGACGGAACAGTCAGTTATCACTGATGACTAACTGAAGTATTGACTGACAGAACAGAGAGTTCAGAAATGATAAAATGCTTAGTTGTCAAGAGCTAAAAGTAGACTTAACTGATACTTATCATTGTTTTAATCGACAAGATAAAGCCTGAGATAAGTAAAGGATTTAAAGCTTCTTTGTCCAGTTGGCAAGAAGATCTCTTTGAAATAAAACTGGAGTCTTGCTTTAAATCTAATTGGCGAGAATTGTGGAACATGCCAAGATCAAGAAAGCCAAGAAACAGTGAATCATATCTATAAAGAGACAACCTAATTCATTATGAATTTAGGGGTGAAAAGGAGTGAAAATAAAATAGATGCTTAAGAGATTCTGAAGGAGAAGAAAGTCTTCATTCAAACCTAATCAACAAGCTGAGGAAACAGCTAGATTCTGCAGACACCGACAAACAGTGAAATAGCGTCACAGAGAAGAATAGTGTGGAGCCAAGCTATTGAATTGATTATATTGATCAGAGAGGTAATGCACTTACAATAGATCTGAAAATTTGTAATTTAAGTTGTATATGTGAAGAGATCAATTTAGTGTTTCAGTTTAACCATTGAAGCATCAAGTCTCTTAACCGAGGACTTAAAATTCTTTTGTAATTGAGATGCATCCCAAGGAGTATCAAAAAAGTTTGATCATATAAAGTAGCATTGGATATGCCTGATACCTATTGACAAGCCAAGTGAGTGTTTGATCAAGGATGGTAGCATTAGATGTCAAATACTAAGTGACAAACTATCTTTTAAATCCTCTAACAAGGTCAAACCTAATAGTGTGTTTGTAACCTTTAACAGGGTTGGCTCTTAACCGAGCTCACTTCAAAAGATTGAAAATTTGGGGTACCAGTCCCAGTAGTTTTTTTCCCTTAACAGGGTTTCCACATTAAAAATCCATATGTTATGTGTTTATTAGTCATTGCTTTATTGTTTTGTAATTCACATAAGTTATTCTGGATTGATTGATATACACTAGTTATTTACTGTGTTTCAGTAAATAGAAAGACTGCTTATCAGTAAATATACAGAAGAAGGTTTTACAAAGCATTCCGACAAGTAGTAATTTGTTAAAAGTATTTCAAGGCATTCATCTTATAGGACTGAAGATAGCTAGAGGTATAATTTGTGGTACTAAGTTTGAAGGGTTTATTTAAGAATTAATTTTTGAGGCCACTGATTCACCCCCGCTCCCCCTGCCCNCCCCCTCCCCCTCTCAGTTATTACTAACAACTTGCTCATGGGAGCTATTTACTATTTTGATATGCTCTTCATAAATATGGAACTTTAGATTTTTGCATTTTGAAGGGGAACACCTAATTTTTGCCTCTAGTTTAGTAAACTACTTATGATTTCTAATATTTAGTTGTTCTATAGTCTTTAATTACATCTACAAGGTATGATATATTTTATTACCTATATTTAACCTTTTCTACATGACAACACACTTTCCCTTTATTTTATTTCATTTCAAGGTTGATTCCTAAACAGGGGTTTGACTAAGGCAAACCTCTTTCTTCAACCTTCTTCCATGTTTTTCTATGTGCAGGAATAGGTGTCAGAGCTGAAATCTTGGATCTGGGTAGAACAGGTGCAGATACAGGTCCCAGGAGAGTTTCACCATTTTTTGCGAATAATAAGTTAGTTTGTCGTCTTGTTCCCAAAAATTTGATTTGTTTCGAAAAAGTCAACTTTTCCCATCTATTTTCAATGAAAATTTTAGGACAGAAAGATTCAGGTCCCTGCCTTCCAGGTCTTAAGTTACAACAAAATTTGAGATTCTGACGATAGTAAAATTTAGATTCAAAGTACCATCTTCTTCATCTTATTTCCGGGTGAACTTATTCTCCCTTCTTTTCCTTTGCATTTACTTTATCAAAGCAAATTTCTCTTAAGGAATATACAAACTCCATTGAGCATAGATCTTGCATTGGCACTCGTCCTCCTCTGGGTTGTGCTAACCAGATTCGATTTGTGGTGTTTTTGTATTCCAATATATGTAGGATTTGGGTTATAGTAGCTTCCATCATGCTTCTCCCATTTTCCTACATTACATAACCATTATTGGGCACTATACAATAGTTGTGTTCAAATTTTAATGTGACAACAACCTTAGAATGACACTCAAATTCCTTAGAACAAACCTACACTTGAGAAAACAACAATTTATAAGTGTATTGTCCACTATCGAAGTAGAGTATATGGCTACTACATGTGCCTATAAAGAGGCAACATGACTCCATAGACTATGTTCAAGAGCTTATTTGGTTGCAAATCGGTTCAAATTGGATTTGACAAGCTTAGTACCATTCTTTTACAAAGCACGTAGATGTACTATATCACTTTTTTAATGAGATGGTGGAGAGGATGGGACTTAAAAGGATAACATTTTTAAAAATGTTGTAGATTCACTTATGAAAACAATAAGAAAATGTAAATTATTTTTTGGCGTGGAGGTCATAGGCATTATATCATGCACTTGATTATGTACTTGATTTCATTCTTGTCTCTTTTGTTTTTCTACAATATAAATACCAAGTGGAAGAATGTTTGGATAAGATGACATCTACCTTGCAAACCTTGATGTCTAATGCATTTGATTATGTGTAGATAGATAACGTATTTGAACCTTAATACATGAAATGGGAGAACTTGAATATCCATGTGCAGAGGCAATAACAAGATTAATTATTGTTCTCTAATTATTTGGGATTATTGATGCAAGAAGACATGGAACAAAGAAAAATAAAATAGCAACTCACAATTAAATACAAAAATTCACGAATGTAAATATTTGCATAAGAGTTACAATTTTACTTTTCTAACATTATGACGAGTTTTACTTTCTCGTGGGAGCTATTTACTATTTTGAGATATGCTCTTCATAAATATGGAACTTTAGATTTTTGAATTTTGTTGTGGAACGCCTAATTTTAGCCTCTAGTTTAGTAAACTACTTATGATTTCTAATATTTAGTTGTTCTATAGTCTTTAATTGCATCTAGAAGGTATGATATACTTTATTACCTAGATCTATCCTTTGCTACATGACAACACACTTTCCCTTTATTTTATTTCATTTCAAGGTTGATTCCTAAACATGGGTTTAACTAAGGCAAACCTCTTTCTTCAACCTTCTTCCATTTTTTTCTGTGTACAAGAATAGGTGTCCAAGATGAAATTTTGGATCTGGGTAGAACAAGTGCAGATACAGGTCCCGAGAGAGTTTCATCATTTTTGCCAAGAATAAGTCGGTTGGTCATCTTGTTCCCAAAAAGTCGACTTGTTCCCAAAAAGTCGACTTGTTCCCAAAAAGTTGATTTGTTCCCAAAAAGTCAACTTGTCCCAGCTCTTTTCAGTAAAAATTTCAGGATAGAAAGATTCAGGTCCCTGCCTTCAGATCTAAAGTTACAACAAAATTTGAGATTCTGACGATAGTCAAATTCATATTCAAAGTACCATCTTCTTCATCTTATTTCTAGGTACACTTATTATCCCTTCTTTTCCTTTGCACTTACTTTATCAAATCATATTTCTATTAAGGAATATACAAACTCCATTAAGCATAGATCTTGCATTGGCACTCGTCCTCCTTTGGGTTGTGCTAACCAGATTTGATTTGTGGTGGTTTTGAATTCCAATATATGTAGGATTTGGGTTATAGTAGCTTCCATCTTGCTTCTCCCATTTTCCTACCATACCTAACCATTATTGGGAACTATACAATAGTTTTGTTCAAATGTTTATGTGACAACAACCTTAGAATGACAATCAAATTCTTTGGAACAAACCTACACTTGAGAAAACAACAATTTATAAGTGTATTGTCCACTATCAAAGTAGAGTATATGGCTACTACATGTGTCTATAAAGAGACAACATGACTACATAGACTATGTTCAAGAGCTTATTTGGTTGCAAATCGGTTCAAATTGGATTTGACAAGCTTAGTATCATTCTCTTACAAAGTATGTAGATGTACTATATCACCTTTTTCATGAGATGGTGGAGAGGATAGGACCCAAAAGGATAACATTTTTAAAAATGTTGTAGATTCACTTATTAAAAACAATAAACAAATATAAATTATTGTTTTTGCGCAGAGGTCATAGGCATTGTATCTTGTACTCGATTTAATTCTTGTCTCTTTTGTTTTTCTACAATATAAATATCAAGTGGAAGAATGTTAGGATAAGATGACATCTACCTTGCAAACCTTGATGTCTAATGCATTTGATTATGTGTAGATAGAACCTTAATACAGGAAATGGGAGAACTTGAATATCCATGTGCAAAGGCAATAACAAGATTAATTATTATTCTCTAATTATTTGGGATTATTGATGCAAGAAGACATGGAACAAATAAAAATAAAATGACAACCCTCAATTAAATACAAAAAGTCACGAATGTAATTAGTTGCATAAGAGTTACAATTTCACTTTTCTAACATTATGATGAGTGTTACTTGCTCGTAGGAGTTATTTACTATTTTGAGATATGCTCTTCATAAATATGAAACTTCTGATTTTTCCATTTTGAAGTGGAACGCCTAATTTTGGCCTCTTGTTTAGTAAACTACTTATGATTTCTAATATTTAGTTGTTCTATAGTCTTTAATTGCATCTACAAGGTATGATATACTTTATTACCTAGATCTAGCCTTTGCTACATGACAACACACTTTCTCTTCATTTTTTTTCATTTCAAGGTTGATTCCTAACAGGGGTTTGACTAAGCCAAACCTCTTTCTTCAACCTTCTTCCATGTTTTTCTATATGCAGGACTAGGTGTCAGGGGTTGAAATTCTGGATCTAGGTAGAACAAGTGTAGATACAGGTCCCGAGAGAGTTTCATCATTTTTTGCCAAGGATAAGTCAGTTGGTCATCTTGTTCCCAAATGGTCAACTTGTTCCCAAAAAGTTGACTTGTCCCAGCTATTTTCAATGAAAATTTCAGGACAGAAAGATTCAGGTCCCTACCTTCATATCTGAAGTTACAACAAAATTTGAGATTCTGATGATAGTCAAATTCAAATTCAAAGTACCATCTTCTTCATCTTATTTCCCAGTGCACTTATTCTCCCTTCTTTTTGTTTGCACTTAGTTTATCAAATCAAATTTCTATTAAGGAATATACAAACTCCATTGAGCATAGATCTTGCATTGGCACTCGTCCTCATTTGGGTTGTGCTAACCAGATTTGATTTGTGGTGGTTTTGTATTCCAATATATGTAGGATTTGGGTTATAGTAAGTTCCATCTTGCTTCTCCCATTTTCCTACTGTACATAACCATTATTGGGCACTATACAATAGTTGTGTTCAATTTCTTATGTGACAACAACCTTAGAATGACACTCAAATTCCTTGGAACAAACCTACACTTGAGCAAACAAGAATTTATAAGTGTATTGTCCATTATCGAAGTAGAGTATACGGCTACTACATGTGCCTATAAAGAGGCAACATGACTACATAGACTATGTTCAAGAGCTTATTTGGTTGCAAATCGGTTCAAATTGGATTTGACAAGCTTAGTACCATTCTCTTACAAAGCATGTAGATGTACTATATCACTTTTTTCATGAGATGGTGGAGAGGATAGGACTCAAAAGGATAACATTTTAAAAAATGTTGTAGATTCACTTATTGAAAACAATAAGCAAATGTAAATTATTATTTTTGTGCTGAGGTCATAGGCATTGTATCATGCACTCGATTATGTACTCGATTTCATTCTTGTCTCTTTTGTTTTTCTACAATATAAATATCAAGTGGAAGAATGTTAGGATATGATTACATCTACCTTGCAAACCTTGATGTCTAATGCATTTGATTATGTGTAGATAGATAATGTATTTGAACCTTAATACATGAAATGGGAGAACTTGAATATCCATGTGCAGAGGCAATAACAAGATTAATTATTGTTCTCTAATTATTTGGGATTATTGATGCAAGAAGACATGGAACAAAGAAAAATAAAATGACAACTCACAATTAAATACAAAAAGTCACGAATGTAAATAGTTGCATAAGAGTTACAATTTCACTTTTCTAACATTATGACGAGTGTTACTTGCTCGTGGGAGCTATTTACTATTTTGAGATATGCTCTTCATAAATATGGAACTTTAGATTTTTGCATTTTGAAGTGCAACACCTAATTTTGGCCTCTAGTTTAGTAAACTACTTGTGATTTCTAATATTTAGTTGTTCTATATACTAAAGACATGGGTTAGAAGCATTGCATCTTTTTTAATAGAATTTGTGTTATCAAAATGTAGTTGGACCAAAGAAGATAAAGTGGATTTCATTGTTATAGAGATTTATTTTTTATTAATACAAGTTCAATAACCCTTTTGTCATGGAATTTCTTTTTGAAGAGGCTTCTCCATATAATTTAGAGCATTGTGTTTGTTACATGTTTGTAGATAACATACTTCTACAAGTTATATTTCATAGTCAAATGATTAATCAAATGTTCTAGAAATCAGCTTTGTACACTTAATTCAAATACTTTCAATATACTCGTTCATCTATTTCTCAACACTTTTTTAAATATTAAACTTATAATTAGTACCTATGCTTTTTTATTGTGTCATGCTTAACTCTTATGAGATCTATATTCCTCTTGTGACACAATGCTTAACTCTTATGGGACCTTTATTCCTCTAGTGACATGTCTTGTATGCCTATTATGTTATTCATTGTTCCATATTTTTGTATGCTCTATGTAGATTTCTTGTCTACATGATTTTATGATTGACACATGTTTTAAAAAAAATTAAATCCTTATCTTCCCTAACTATGATGTTGCTTTACATACTACGAAATGTAATCATGATTTTAATGCTTTCAATCATGATAATGGTTCCATGTTCATGTCTTTTGATCCTTCTCATACTTACATTCTTTGATTACATGTTATGACCCTTGTCATTCCCACATCTATTACATCATATTTCAATGATCCTGATGTAGTCTTTATGGCCACCCTTCTCCTATTTAATGCAATATTGGGAACACCCATATACTTTCACGCTTTTCTCTTGGCTTGCTCACTTATTTTTGTCATATATCCCTTTTGATTCTTAGGCAATGTTATTAGTTGATATTTCTACATGCTTAAGGTGCTTAAATGTTCTTTATCCAACAATTGTGACTATCTTTATCCTATCATTTACCTTACTAGAAAAACCTTTAACATACACCTTGATGATCTCCACCTTATGCATACACCTTCTTGATGATCTCCATCTTATGTACTTACATGTTTATCATATGATGATGATTTTCACCTCATGTGCTTACAAGTTTATTAATATGCTTATTTGTTATCTTCTTTCCTATAACTCCCTATTGCATTTCACTATTTGTATCACATGTTTCAACTAAAAAATAATAATATAGCAATTTTTACAATTCCTACTTGTAACATTTCTACATAAATATTAAAATTAGCAAATCTCTATCAAGGTGCTCATATGTTAAAAAAGCTCCCGCGATGCCTCCCTTTCTCTCTCCCGCCGCTACATCCTGCATGGGAGATTCAAACTCTGGAGTTTCCTGCCCGGCAGTTCTTCCATCTGGGAATGGGGCCAATGCTTCAGTGCCTGCTGTTGTTGTTTCTTTTGCGTAGGGGACTCCGACTGCTACTGTTGTGTGCGCAATTTCAAATAGAACCTCTGTTGCTGCTCCCCGCTCGTCGGGATTTGATGGTCCATTGGCTGGTTGTGGTGGGGGAGGGCATTCGGTGGTGTGCCCTCTGCCTTCTATGGCTGGGGCTTGTGATTCTGCTGGCCCTGCATCCTACGCTGATGTTGCGGCTTTTGAAACTGATATCAATGCGGCTTCTTCCTTTGGTCTTCCTCTTCCTGGGAGGGGGGATCATCGATCCAGATCTGTTATGCCTGTCGTTGTAAGTAACCCTTTGGTGGTTAATCTAGAAATGGATATAGTTGATGAGATTTTTAATCATGCAGAGTACTATTCCTCTTTTGCTGCTATTTTTAGATTCAGGGGATTTTGGCCCTCTTTCTGATTTGCATGCTTGGATGTCCAAATTTTGGGAGCCTTTTTTGGATGAATCTTTTCAGGTATACCCTATGGCAAGGGGTTATTTTATAGTGAAATTTGACAATGCTGAAGATCGGGACACTATTCTGCGCAGTTCCTTCACTTGGGATGATCATTATCCTTTGATGGCCAAACCCTGGCATAAGGATTTTGATCCTTCTACTAAATCTTTTAATAAAATTCCTTTATGTGTTCGGCTTCTGAATCTTCCCCTGCATCTCTGGATAGACTCTATCTTGGAGGCTGTAGGCGAGGCCATTGGGGATTTTCAGATGATTGATTCAGGTTCTTCTAACATCTTTCATCCGACATATGCTCGTATCCTTGTGGAGGTTGATGTCTCTAAGGGTCTCTCTGAGATGCTAACCTTAGCTTCTTCTCGGGGTTCTTGGACCCAGACCCTTGATTATGAGGGAATTTCGTTCAGATGCAGAAAGTGCCACAAGACTAGCCATATTGCTGCCAGGTGTTTATCAGATAGGGGAAAATCGAAGAAATCGCCCTCTTGGTGGGTGGCTGCAAAAGACCACCATTATTCAGTTCAGAAAGTTTCTAAGGATGGGCGTTTGGATGATTGTCCACCTTAGGATTTTCCCGCTACTAAAGCTAATGTCGCTGTTATGGATGCTATCCCGAATGATGTTTCTTTTTCTGACCCTAATGTTGTCCTAGGTCATAATGATGTTGTTGTTATGTCAGGTGATGTGGTTGCTATCCCTGCCCATGTGGTTGGTGTTATCTCTGTTTCTGCTATCCTTAATGTTGGCGTTGTGGTTGGCACCCAGTCTCCTTCGGGGGGGATTGTTGTCTCTGTCCCTGCGTGTGCTGGGATGGACAGCCCTGCCTCTTGGGTTGTGGGTTTCTCTGATTTTTCTTTGTCGGGGAACAATGATGTGTTGTTGATGGAGGGAAGATGGAAAACTGTCAAAGAAAAGAAATTTAAATCTCCCAAGCCTCCTTTTGATATGAATTTAAGGTCACATATGGGTGGGACTAAATGAGTTCCTGTTGTCCTTTTTTGCTGACTGTTGTTCTGGTCACGGTTTATTCTTTGTGGGAGTGCTTATTTACTCCCTTTGGTGTGTCTGGTGTTGATTCACTGTTGTAATTTGGTTCTCTTAATGTTCTTTCTCTCGTTTTTTTTTTGTTGTAAAAGGTTTCAGGTCCTTTCAAAACTTGTTTTTACTTAATCAAAACAAATCTCTATCAAATATCACCCCAAAATAAAGCCTTGTCACACCTTTGGTTGGGCATTCCATTTAAAGTCCTTCATCCTATGTATGCAACCAATTGGGAGAGGGCAAATCATCACTAATAATTTTTATTAGCTTAATTACAATGAAGCAGCCATGATAGTAATGATCATTGTAAGTTACCAGATGGATCTTCGTTACCCTATTCAATCAAAGATCATTCCTTGAGTCATCAACAACGTCAAATGTTCATTTGCACAGTCAAAGCTTTGTATAACTGTTTGTAAAATGTGGAATCACTTAGCCTTCTCTTTGTACTTCACATTTTTTATAGCAACTTCTCAAACAAGTTGTAATTAATGTTTATCTCAAATTGTATGGCAAATGCTACTGATTGCATGCTTTTCTCCATTTTGAAGGATTCAATGGAGCATTAAAGACAAGAAGCATTCATGAATAGTCCATTATTTTGCATGGACCTGTTTCTTCACTATCCAAAAATATTCATCATACGTCATCCTATATCAAAGGTGCAAACTTGACCCAAGTCAGTTCCAGTCATGAATTTGACCCCTTCACTTTTAAATTCAAATTTGTCCATGATTAACTATTTCACTAGCCCCAGTAGGCTAATGCCACAATGTGTTGCCAAAAATGCAATGAATCTCCTGTTCCCCAATGACCGTTGCCAGCAAGTAATATGTTTCTATTGACAAAAATGCCACCTCAGAGGCCATACTGTTGGATATGTCTCGTACGTACTCCCCGTACGAGTGAGGTTCACCGTACGGTGGGCGTGCGGGGAAATGGTTTCTCACCATACGGTGAGGTGTACACTATGGTGGGACCCAACAGTAGTGGGACTTGTGGCGTAGGGACATGCCCTCGTAGTGTACGGAGGTGTGCGGTATAGTTTGGTGACCGTCAGACTGTCGACTGGAGGAATGATCATCGGCTGGAGATGTGACAACGTCAGCGGGTGTAACAACATGGTAGCAGTTAGTTGGAGATGTGACCCGATGTCGAAGGGAGTGTCCCAAAGGGATTCACTGCCCGAGGGAGCAACCATCTGAGGGAAAGAAGTCAAGTTGCCCGAGGCAGTGAAGTCACCCGAAGGGAGCCTCTGAGGCGAAGGGAGTGTCCCGAAGGGAGTCACTGCTTGAGGGAGTAACCATCTGAGGGAATGAAGTCTAGTTGCCCGAGGCAGTGAAGTCACCCGAAGGTAGCCTCTGAGGCGAAGGGAGTGAACCTGACGCCGAAGGGAATGTCCGAGGCCGAAGGGAGTGACTCGATGCCGAAGGGACTCTCCGATGTGAAGGGAGTGAACCGATATCAAAGGGACCGTCAACTGGAGGAGTGCCAAGGTTGCTAGTAACTGTTTCATGGAGTGGTAGTTGGTATATCGAATTCTATAACGAATCACAAAGTGTATAAATGTTTGTGAAATTCATGATAAATTCGAGGTGAGTAGCATGGTGCTATGTTAGGTTGATTGTAAGGCAATCTGAGCCTCTGTAACAATCTGGAATACATTGTATGTAAATCTTTTTACTGTAATACAAAGTTGCTCAAGGGTTTGTCGGTTGGTGGGTTTTTTCCGAAAGGGTTTTCCCACATTAAATCTGGTGTTTTCTCTGTGTGTTTTGTGTCAGGTAATTCCATATTTTATTGTCTTGCACATCTCGGAGATATAGTTGCTTATTTCCCTGTTAATTTGGCATTCAGAAAGCATTTCCGCACTGTTGCTTTCCTAACAAGTGGTATCAGAGCCTAGTCAGTTGTGCTATCCTTGTCGGGTAGGGTTTGGTTTTTAGTGCCAATTTGTTTTTAGTAGGGGTTTGCAAAGTTTTTTGTTTGTATTTTGAGATGGCTGGTACGTCGGGGAGAATAGACATTGAAAAGTTCAATGGCACAAATTTTGAGTTGTGGAAACTTAAAACTGAAGATGTGTTGGTTGATCGAGATCTGTGGACTGGTGTGTCTGTTGCAAGCCTACAGGCATGAAGCAGGAAGATTGGGATATAGCGGACCGGAAAGCCAGAGGACTCATAAGATTGAGTTTGGCAGATTCCATTTTGTTGAATGTCCATGAAGAGAAAACCGTGTTTTCCTTGTGGAAGAAGTTAGGAGACATTTATCAGGGCAAGTCCTTGGTAAATAAACTCTTCCTGAGAAAGAAATTGTACTCCTTGAAGATGTCTGAAGGAACACTTGTTGCAGATCATCTGAATGCGTTCAATATGGTTATCGCACAGTTGACATATGTTGGTATAACCATTGGTGAGGAAGAATGTTGTATGCTCTTGTTGTGTTCCTTGCCTAATTCGTGGGACCACTTGGTGATGGCTATTGGAAGTACTACTGCCCAGTTAAAAATGGACGAGGTAGTTGTTGCACTCTTGTCAGAGGAGATGCGGAGGAAGACTTCTAAAGTGGCCAAAGAGGCTCTCTCTATTTGAGGCAGATCAAAGGATGGAGAAAAATGGGAAGACAAGAAAACTAGGCATAAGTCTTCTAGAAATAAGTCCAAAGTGAAGTGTTGGAACTGTGGGCAGATTGGTCATGTCTGGAAGGACTGCAAGGAGGAGGAGAAGAAGAAGAAGAAAAGGGATGACTCTTCGAGTTCTAAATCTTCTCAAAGTGATGAAGATGTATGTAGTACTGCTTTGGCTAGTCGGCCATCAGATGATGACTGGGTAAATTGATCTCCTACTAGAAGATGTTTGTCACGATGCCATGTATGACTCGACACCACCATACAGTGGGTGTTGTTGGCAATGATGTGTGGAAGAAGTTTGTCGCAATGCCATGTGTAACTCAACACCACGGTTTAGTGGGAGTTGTTGGTAGTGGCGTAGTGAATGATCTTCAATAGTATTGCAGATATTGAAGGCGTGAGATTCTGATGTTGCAGAAGGATCTTTTCACATTTGCTGAAGTACTGTTTGGAGATGTTTATCTTCATGTGATTGAAGATGTTGACATATTGAGGGCTCAACGGGGTCTTTGATAAAAGTGTGGATTATGTTTTCATTTGACATGTTATGGTATGTTCATATGGAGCATGGTATCTCTTTGGTTGAGATGTTTTAGATCATGTTGTCATGTTTATGTTCCTGAGGCCATGGTTGGAACTTTGACATTGATCTTGTTTTTTTTTTGTTGTGTATTGACTACATTGGTCATTTGCTTGACACTTCATGAAGTTATTGTTATGCATTTGGAGTTAGCATGGATTGATGGGTTACAGGTGCTCATGGATACTTAGCGACGATGGTGATGATGTTTTCTCTTGTGATTAGAGATGTGTTTGTTGAAACGGTTGATGGTTTCAGCAGGAAGTATGACAAGCATTTAGAGGTGTACGTAGGACATGGTACATGGTTGATGTATTGTTGATGTTCTTGATGCTACAAGTTTTTTGTTGCACTTCTATGTGATGTTGTAGAATGGATTCATTTCAAACTGACATTAGTTGTGCAGTGAGAGCTTCTTAGTGTATATGTGGCAGGTATTGCACTTGAGGCTTGAGATTGTGGGTAAAGGTTGTATGTGTTGATATTTTGGAGTCCATGTTGGTTTACCTTAGAAGTATGTATAGTTGATGTGCTAGCACATACTGTGGGTGCTATTTCAGCGATTGTGACAAATGTTGATACATTCGGTTAGCCTTTGGAACGAGAGTTTTGTGCTTTGGGAGATGGAGTTATGGTTCTCTGGGAGATAGATTCTATGGTTTTCTCAGTGGATAGCTTCTATGTGTGTCCAGTGGCAGTGACATGGTAGAAGGTGGGAACGTCCATGAAGGAGATGATACTATTTTGCAAGTATCTCAATCGTGCACACAGTAAATTCTAGTTCCTGATGGTTTTGTGTTCGGGTGGTATATCAGTGTTGATGGACATTAGAGTCCATGATTTCCTAGTCTTTGAAGGTGTTAGTACGTACCTCGTCAAGTGGGAGATTGTTGGATATGTCTTGTATGTACTCCTCGTACGGGTGAGGTTCATCATACGGTGGGTGTGTTGGGAAATGGTTTCTCACCGTACGGTGAGGTGTACACTATGGAGGGACCCAGCAGTAGTGGGACTTGTGGCGTAGGGACATGCCCTCGTAGTATACGAAGATGTGCGGTATAGTTCGGTGACTGTCAGACTGTCAGCTAGAGGAATGACCATCGGACCATCGGCTGGAGATGTGACAACATCGTCGGGTGTAACAACATGGTAGCAGTTAGTTGGACATGTGACCTGATGCCGAAGGGAGTGTCCCAAAGGGAGTTACTGCCCGAGGGAGTAACCATCTGAGGGAAAGAAGTCAAGTTGCCCGAGGCAGTGAAGTCACCCAAAGGGAGCCTCCGAGGTGATGGGAGTGTCCCAAAGGGAGTCACTACTCGAGGGAGTAACCATCTAAGGGAATGAAGTCAAGTTGCCCGAGGTAGTGAAGTCACCCGAAGGGAGCCTCTGAGGCGAAGGGAGCGAACCCGACACCGAAGGGAGTGTCTGAGGCCGAATGGGGTGACTCGATGCCGAAGGGACTCTTTGAGGTGAAGGGAGTGAACTGATGCCGAAGGGACCATCAACTAGAGGAGTGCCAAGGTTGCTAGTAATTGTTTCATGGAGTGGCAGTTGGTATTACCGAATTCTATAACGAATCACAGTGTATAAATGTCTGCGGAATTCATTATAAATTCGAAGTGAGTAGCATGGTGCTATGTTAGGTTGATTGTAAGGCAATTTGAGCATGTGTAACAATCCGGAGTACATTGTATGTAAATCTTTTTACTGTAATACAAAGTTGCTCGAGCGTTTGTTCGCTGGTGGGTTTTTCCCGAAAGGGTTTTCCCACATTAAATCTAGTATTTTCTGTGTGTTTTGTGTCTAGTAATTCCATATTTTATTGTCTTGCACATCTCAGAGATATAGTTGCTTATTTCCCTGTTAATTTGGCATTCGGAAAGTGTTTCCGCACTGTTGCTTTCCTAACACATACAACACAAATGGCTCCATTTCATGGCCATTTGCAAGTTGTTACGACTTCAAAGTAGGTTCCCAATCATTTTATGCAACTGAATCTTATTTTCAAAACAACAAATGGAAATAAGATGTCATTAATGAAGGAATCAACAATCTTGACATCATACTTTAAATCCAATTGGCATTTGTTTTACAACTTTTATGTTCAAATTAAAAGCTCTGCAACTGTCGACCACAACTTTCCCGCCCGTTTGATAATTTGAATGTTGGCTTCGGCCTCCGCTCTGCCGGGGAATCCGGGGAGCTCGAAGGTTCTCTGCCCCGACCTGTTCTTGGTGCTATCCTGCAGGGATGACAGTGACTGTTGTTTTGTCCCCAATGTCGTGGATTCCTTGTTTACCTCTGCATTGGTTTCTGCTCACTCGCAGATACTGGGAGGTGGGGATTCTAGCCCCAAACCTGTGGTGGAGGACAAAGAGGGCTTGTTGGGGGGATGGAAAAAAGCGGTGTTGGGAAAAGAGTCTCATGAGGCCTCTGTTACTCCTAAATTCTCGGTAGGAGAGTTTGACCCAGAGATTGTTGTCCCAGATGGTGTGGTTGAAGGCATTTCTGCCTCTCTACAACTTGCTCTGGTGGGGAGGTTTGTCGATTTTAGGCCCACCATAGATATGGTGCGCAGGTGGTGTACTGCCAGATGGAAAGTTAAGGGGTCATTATCTGTATCGGCTATGTCGGGGGACTGTTCCTTTTTAGATTTAATGTTGTGGAGGACTATACTCTTGTCTCCACTAGGCGTTGGTGCTATGGAAAGTACGCGCTTCTAATAGCTAAATGGAAGCCAGGTTTCAACCCGAAGGTCGAGCTGCAGAAAGTTGCGCCTGTGTGGGTCCGCCTCCCTAGACTTCCCCTAGAATTCTGGGACGAAAAGGTGCTCTGATGGATTGGGAACTCATTTGGAAATTATGTGGCGGCAGATATGGTTACTATTCAAAAAACTAGGCTAGTGTTCGCAAGATTCTATGTGAATGTGACTATGAATAATCCCCTCCCTAACTTTGTGATGCTTAAATCCAAATGGGGGAACTGGAATCAGGCCATTGTGTATGAGAATGCCACTCTACATTGCCAGAAATGCGGTAAAAATGGCCATGTGGTGACAGACTGTAAGGGAACCCCTATTGAAGAACAAACCATTGGGCGTTCCTCGTCAGTGTCTCTGAGTGAGAAGGGTGGTGAGCGGGACCAAGCAAGCAGGAATGAGGTAAATACAGAGGCCCATGTCCCCCTGGAAGGGAGTACCTCTCTTGCATTAGGGGAGGAGGAGAAAGGAAATGAAAAGGAAAAAGAGGCTGAGAAGGTAGCGGACCTAGAAGGAGAGTTTGTTGAGGACCTAAAGGACTTTTCCAACTCTTATAGAGGAAGCCCAAACGGGAAGGGAAACAAAGAAGACAATAATGGGGAGAAGGCACAGAAGTCTGAAGCAAGATGACTAAAAGGGAAGTTGGTGAAGAGTGCTGTTTAAACGGCTAGGGGGAAATTTTCTCCCCAATCCATAATGGGGCGGGAAATGTAATGGAAAAGCCAAAACCGACCAATTCATCGCCATCGACTAGTGTATTTGAATGGTCGGAACCTAAAAGGAAAACCAGAGGTAAGAAGGTGGATGAAAGTTTGGATACCAAAAAAAAGGTAGACGCGGGGAATGAAGCCAAAGTGGGTCGACCGACGGCGAGAGCGGTAAGAGCAAAAGAAGCAGCAAGGGCTATTACCAGTGGGCGGCAGTTAACCCTAGAAGACTCCCAAAAAATTAAAAGATGAAGTTCCTCTCATGGAACATACGGGGCATGAACAGCCCACAGAAACAGTTCGCTCTGAAGAAGTATATACTTGAGTTCAAGTTCGATGTGGTTCTTATTTAGGAGTTTAAAATGAAGTATCAAAACTTTGCTTTGCTGGTGGATAAAATATGGTCGGGTGCGACCTTTCTATATAGTGAAGTTGATGGGGCCTCTGGTGGTGTGGCTACTCTCTGGAACCCTTGTAAGTTATCCAGAAACGCTGTGGCCTTTTCTCATAACTTCCTTGTTGTGTTGTTTACTTGGAATAATGTCTCCTAGTACTTGTATAATATTTATGCTCCAAACATTAGAAAAGAACATGGTAGAATCTAGGGGGGAATCTCTAACCTCATTGAAGCTAATCATTGCCATCCCATTATGTGTGCGGGGTATTTTAATACGCCGCTTTACCCATCTGAGAAAATAGGGGGGGCACCCAAGATTACTCAGAAAGTATGCAGGAGCTGGCGGACTTTATGAGATACGATGATCTGGTTGATATTGATATGCAGGGAATGGGTTTTACTTGGTCCAACAGCAGAAAAGGGAGACACCTTATTCAGGTTAGACTAGATAGATGGACGTTATCGGGAGGATGGGATGTTGCTCCCTTGATCAGCCTCTCTCCTTTCGAGAACGGTTTATGACCACTCCCCCTTGATCCTTGACTGGGAGGAACGGAAACGAAATGGGCCTCATCCCTTTCGCTATGAAATCATGTGGCACTCCCACACTGAATTTGAAGATTGCATTAAAAGATGGTGGAATACTCCGGTTAGGGGAACAGCAATGTACAAAATTGTTGAAAAACTGAAAGTTATCAAACAGGAGGCCCAAAGGTAGAGTAAAGCCAAGTTCGGGGACATTTTCCAATGCAAAAAAGATGAGGAGAAACTCAAGCACCTCCAGAAGGATATGGCCTTGGGTGTTTCCACCTGGGATGATCATTGTGAGGAGGAAAGGTGGAGGAGAAAATGGAAAGAAAACCTCAAAAGCGAGAAAATATTCTGGAAGCAAAGGTCTCGTGTCCAATGGCTAAAAGAGGGCGACTGGAACTCAGCTTTCTTCCACAGGTTGGCCTCCATACATAAAAGAAGGAACACCGTTAAATCTCTGGATGCTAATGGCAGCCAGCTATTGGAGGAAGAAGATATTGGCAACCATGCTGCGGAGTTCTTCCATGACACTTTCAGAAGCCCAGCTCAGAATGGGATGGATATTGATATTGACTTTCTTCTGGAGGTCATCCCGACTATTATTACTGAGGGTGATAATGAAGCCCTTTTGTCCCAAGTTTCTGAGGAGGAAGTTAAAATTGTAGTATTCTCTATGGGAGCCTTTAAATCGCCTGGACCGAATGGGTTTCCCCCGGCCTTCATCCAGCACTTCTGGGAAGTTATCAAATATGATCTTATCCATGCAGCTCGCGATTTTGTCAGGATTGGTCACATTCTGAAAAGATTTAATAAAACCTATATTGTCCTTGTGCCTAAAGTGCAAGATCCTAAATGCATGATTGACTTTCGCCCCATAAGCCTATGTATCACTACCTATAAAGTCTTGTCCAAAATCATCACCAATAGAATCAAACCCCTTCTCAAGAAAATTATTAATCCCAACTAGAAGGGATTTTTGTCGGGAAGACAAATTCTTGACCCGGTTATCACAACTCATGAAATCATACATTCTATCGATAGAGGGAAGAATGCTGGTATGGCATTAAAATTGGACATCTCCAAGGCATATGATAAGGTGTTGTGGAACTTTTTGTATGGGGTGCTTAGGAAATTTGGTTTCCATGATAATTTCATTAAAATTATCAAGGTGGCGGTGGAAACGATTGACTTTGTTGTTCTGGTCAATGGCACACCCTGGGGGTCCTTTACTCTGGAGAGGGGGTTACGTCAAGGGGACCCACTTTCCCCATATCTATTCCTTCTGGTCGCTGAGGTGTTGGCTCAGAACTTATTGAGATTGGAAGGAGTTGGATCTATTGCTGGTTTCAAAACGGCCTCCACTCTTCCCACAGAAGTTTTACAACAGTTTGTGGATGATACGTTCCTCTTTGGGAAAGCTTGTATTAGAGAAGCCAGAGGATGGAAAGCCCTCCTGAATAATTATGTGGTGGCGTCTGGTCAAGTGATTAACTACAACAAAAGTAAAATTTATTTCTTCAATACTGAACAGAGGACACAGCTGAAAATTGTGGAATGTCTTGGTTGTAAGGGAGTTGCGCTCCCTGATACCTATCTCGGACTCCCGCTCACGGTGAAGGAGGTGTCTAATGAATTTTGGGACTCCATCTTGGAATAAATGCTGAAAAAACTGGTTGGGTGGAAAGATAAGGTTCTTAGCAATGCTGGGAAACTTCAATTAGTGTCAGAGGCTCTTCAAGGAATACATGTTTATTTCCCATCTCTTTTTAAAATAAATGATAGAACGACGGAGAAACTGGAAAAAATCCAGAGGAACTTTCTATGGTCGGGGATGGAAGAAAAGGCTAGAATGAACTTGGTCAACTGGGATACGGTCTGTCAACCGAAGCTGGTTGGTGGTCTGGGAGTGAGGAAGATCAAGGACCTAAATAAGGCTTTGATAACTAAATTGGTCTGGCAGCTATTAAGAGGAACTTCTGGATGGAGCAAAATAATGAAGGCCAAATACTTTTCTAATGACCAATTCCCCTATGGTCAAAATTTACCCTCCGGCTCAAAAATCTGGAACTTCATTGCTAGAAGTAAAGGAAATCTTTTTAAAGGTTTAAAATGGGTGGTTGGAAATGGTACTCAAATTCGTTTCTAGGAGAACTGGTGGGTGGGGGAAAAACCCCTCGGACAGGAAAAGTTTGGGCTCATTAGGGATAAAATGAACTCTCATTTTGGAGGTAAAGTCAGCGATTACATCTCGGAGGATAAGAAATGGAAAGTTCTTGCTGATGCTTATCAGGATCAGGCTCATGTGCCTCCCTACATCCTTGAGATTCAGAAGCTTCTTGATGGGGTTAGGATTCCTATCTCCCATGTTGCAGACAAAGCCATTTGGTGTCATAACAAGTTGGGGGAGATCATGCTGAAATCCGTGTATCTAACTAACTTCAAAGTTGTGGCTGATGAAAAGAGTTAGGGGAAGGTATGGATTCCCCAATTAATCCCCAAGATCAATTTCTTCTCGTGGATATCCCTCCATGGTAAAATACTTGTGTTGGATAACCTCCATAAGAGAGGAGTTCAATTGGTCAATAGATGCGTCCTATGTAAAATACATGTTGAGACTATCAACCATCTCCTTTTACATTGTCCCTATGCGACTCTGGTTTGGTCCAAAATAATGAGCAAATTAAGATTGGATTAGGTCTTTATGGATAACTTAAATCAATTTGTCTGCAACTGGGGGAACTTCGCGGAGCACCCGCCTATCAACACTCTATGGAGATTGTTACCCCCACATGTTTGTTGGAGCCTCTGGAAGGAAAGGAATAATCGGGTGTTCAGAGGGGAGGAAAAAGATGTTGACGGGACGACGCGGATGGCTATGAATCTGCTGAAGGAAAACCTTGATACTTGTCGTTGGAAAATTCCTCCTTTCCCCCCCCCCCAAGGAGTTGGATTGTTTGGTGGCCAACGAATGGCAGTTGCCCCCTTCCTTCTATGAGTTTGATTGTTCTAAGATTGTGGCGAGAAGGAATACCAAGTGGTCCCCCCGAAGGAAAATTTTACCAAACTAAATTTTGATGGAGTTGCCTCCAAAGGATCTGCTACGGGAGGAGGTATTTTCAGAGACCAAAATGGTAATATGATCATCGCTTATGCAATCAATCTTGGGACGGGGTCAAATAATGTGGCAGAAATCTCTGCCCTCTTTTGGGGCCTAAAGGTGGCGGTTACTTTGGGAATAAAAAGGCTGGTCATCGAGGGTGACTCTAAAATTATTATTGAGATGGTTAAGGGAAAATTTAGAGCTGGTTGGAGTCTGTCTAATCTGTTGCAGGACATCTGGTCGTTGCTCCCTAGATTTGATGATTTCAAACTCCAACACATTTTCAGAGAGGGCAATGCGGTGGCTAACAAGTTGGCAGCCACGGGTCTTAATCAGCAAGGCTTAAGGTGCTGGAGAAATTTGGACTCCCTTTCCAAGCAAACTGCCTTGCTTGTGGAAAAAGAAAGTAAAATAATTAATGGAGTACGAGGACGAAATTGATTGGGTGGGAAAGGCGACGGACACAATCACGAGGAACGGTGAGAATTCAAATTTTAAAAATGATCTGGGGAAGGAAATTAATAATAATAGAATACTGAAAAGACGGACTTTTAATGCCAATTTTGGAAAAAGTACAAGATTTTTCAAAATTGGTGCTGACGTGGGGAAAGGCATGAGTTTGAGAGAGCTTGACAAGACAAATGGGTTTAATTGGTGCATTAAACTTAGAAAAGGCAATCATTTCATGACATGCAGGGGCTTTGTTATCACTACAACCAACCATGTGATCTGTACTCGCCAACTCATTAAGACGACGGAGAATATCCCCACCTAGTTATTCGCCTTGGGTAAAGTCGTTCTTTGGTGTTGTGATTTTTGTGTTTTCCTCAAGGCTTTGGTTAAGTGGGTTCTGGGCAGTGGTTCGAAAGGTGAAATGTCGTTGGAGACAGGAAGAAGTGTTCCCTGAGTACAGTTCAGATATGGGCAGCGACATGGTGCGCATTGAACCTCCTAGAATTGAGGATGGGTTCCTCAAGAACCCGTGTGTTGTTACCTACCTGATGGAGGGTGGTTTCTTTCCTTTTATGGAAGTCATGTGAGGCTGCGATGAGATTATTTCTATGCAGCTGGTGAAAACTTGGACGGAGCATAGGGTAACCATTAATGGTATTACATTTGACATAAATGAAGAAGTCATTGCCCAGGCTACGAGGCTTTCTACTGAGGGGAAAAAATGGAAAAAGGTAACTAAGAGCCGGGATGATTCCAGCATGAAGAGATTCTTCAAAAAATTGGAGGTCCCTGTTCGCATTCGCGGGGGGTTTATAAGGGAGGCATTCGCGGGGGGTTTATAAGGGAGGCGCTACCAAACCCATGGAATGAGGTATGTCTCGTCCTTATGAAATATATTACCTTGGAAGGCCACATTGGCACCTGCTACAATTACTGTTTCCCGCTGCTAAACCACTTCCAGTATAATGACGCCATTTATTTCCCCTTTTACCTGCTTCACTCCCTTGAAGCTACGGTCATGGATGTTAGGGAAAAAATGAAGACCATGCAGAACTACAGCATTCTCCACCAAGGGCTAATCTTACGCCTCTACAATTTTCATCTTGCCTTATGCCCCCCAAGGATTGTCACTTTACATGACATTAACTCGTCGTCTAAGAAGGCACCTAAGGAGGTGTCGGTCTCCCAATCTACCCCCACTTCTTCCTCCAAAACCCCTGAGAAATCCAAGAAGGTCAAAGCGGGGTCTACGAGTGGAACCCAAATTACTATCGATTATGAGGACGAGGATAAAAATGAAAGTAGGCGGAGGTCCCATAGAATTGCAACCAACACTCGCTACAAACAGAAAGTTGTTAGGAAGAGGTACCTTGAAAATGAGGAAGAGAATGAATCGAAGAAGGAGGACGAAAAGATGAAGGATACTAGTGGGATTACAAAAAAAAGGGAAGAAAATCAAGACTGAGGAGAGCAGACAAGGAAAAAACCCCAGAATTTGGACGGGGCTGAGAAGAGCCATAATTCGTCCCAAATCTCGGCTAGCTTCATTCTTCCCACCATGGATTTGTCTAAGAAGAAACTTTTTGAGGACAAGAACGCAGACTCGTCGCCCATGGCTACTTCGCCGCCTGACCCCCAGGTGATGACTGAGAACCCTAAGGTTGGTGGGGATAACAAAGATGAGACTCCGAAGGAAAACAAAGCGGATACTGAGAGCTTGTTGGAAGCCGTGAGTGAACTTTCCCAACTGCAGAAGGATGTTAAAGTGTTGCAGGCCTCCTCCCTGGATTCTGTCTCCAAGAAGGATCTTCGGGACGTCACAGAGGAGATTAAAAAGTTACTGGAAAGCTTCAACAGGGTGGTTGGTTTCGCGGTTAAGGTCATGCACTCGGTTGCAACAACGTTCCAACTGTTGCAAATGGAGAAAGCGGCTACTCCGAGGGAAGATCACAAGGATGAGAAGTTGTTCCAATTCCTCGCGGATGATTGGCTCAAGCTGTTGCTTAGCAGTGGGGGTAAAAACCCCAAGTAACCTTCTTGCTTTTCTATGCTTTGTTGTTTTGATTGGATCCGTTGGCTAGCCAGTGTGGGCCTTTTTGTGTATCTGTTAAACTTTTGTTATTGGTTTGTTGTTACTCACTACTCTGTTGTTAGACTTAACTACACTGATACTTATTTTCACAGACTGGTTACCAGCTTCAAGGTGAAGCTGGGGTTTGTTAGGGGTAACAGGTTGGTTTCCAGCTCCATGGTGGAGTTGGGGCCTATTGGTTTTAATTTTTGGTTTTTGGTTTTAAAAAAAGGTATAGGCTAAGGGTTTGCTGACTCTGGTGATGTGTTGGTAGTCTGCACTTCTCGTGCTGGTTGTTTCTGAGTCTGCACTTCTCGTGATGGTTGTTTCTGTTAAGGTCAGCCCCTCGTCTTGGTTGCTTTTTTAATCAAAAACAATCTTGACATCAAGCAGCAATAATTTTTGAAAGATAGATTAGGTCTGTAATAAAATGTAATTCGATCCAGGCTTGATCGAAGCTACTTATAACTGCCATAATCAATTAAACTAATGTAAGCAAATACTCGGTATACGATGCAATAATTTTTGAAAGATAGATAAGGTCTGTAATAAAATGTAATTCGATCCAGGCTTGATCGAAGCTACTTACAACCGCCATAATCAATTAAACTAATGTAAGCAAATACTCGGTATACGATGCATTGCAATCTTTCAACCCCTTATGAAAACTTATGCATCCGTTGAGATGCAAAAATTTATTTGACTAGTCAATTTGCCAATCAAAATAAATTATTAAACTTTTACTTTCTACCTACATTAAAGTTGAATATTAATTTTTATTTTCAATCATTTTAAATTATGACTTTTCTGATTTTCCATTGGTTAGAGCCAGCAGAAAAATTAATTTTCGAGGAAAAAAATACAAAATCATTAATATCATTTACAATTAGCTTTTATTAATATCATTACAAGCGTTGGGAGGATCATTAAGCCCTTTGTAGATTGTGTTATAAAGCCTTGGCATGTCCAAGAAGGCGTTAGCTGGGGTTTTGGAGAAAAAACCCTATGTTTTAGGGTTTGGATTGGAGAACCAGGCAAAGGACCATGTCGAGATCTTATTTTTCTTTGGCGTGAGGCAAGCGCTGGGTTCTATCATAGCACTGTATCTAGATGTCCTTGGGCTTGAGTTGAAGACAAGATTGATATCCCAGATGGAGTTTTTGGGTTAGAATTTAGGAATGGGATCTGAAACATTTCCCAAAATTTTAGAGAAAATGCTGCAGGTAAGGCTTGTTGAGATTGAAGATTGTCAATCTACCCAAGAAACACCTGCATGCAAAACAACTGCTACGAGAATGAAGAAGACAGAAGAGAGAAGGATCCGAAGCTATGGCGGCCGATAGGCCAGAGAATGAAAAACCATGTTGACAGAAATGATATTCTATATTCAACAATAAATGATTTACAAACTCCTTATGAAATACAAAGAAGACAATCCTTATAA
>MU223475.1:4239068-4250759 GCA_018584345.1 Thuja plicata
CGGTGGAAGAGGAGAGCGCGCCGCCAGGGGCCGGGCCATGGTGGCGCGGTGGCGGCCCGGCGGTGGCGCCAATAGAAGAACACCGTGCGCGTTGAAAAATAACGCAAAAAACCAAATTTTTTATTTTATTTTTTATTTTTGCATCGTTTCTCGTGCCGTACGGCCCGTAGGAGGCCGAAAAAATTCCCCAGAGCCCCGGTGTCCAAATCGGACGAGCCTTATATGGTTTCTGGGGTTTTTGAGCCTTCCGGACACAATGGTGGTGTCCGTTTGGGCCCAAAGTGCCTCCAAAAATAGAGACCCCCTAGAACCAATAAACAAACCGGAAAGAACCTCTGAAACCCTTGCTGCTTCAACCAAGAACGAACAGCTAGCTGCAGAGTGGCTCTGATACCATGTTGAGATTGAAGATTGTCAATCTACCCAAGAAACACCTGCATGCAAAACAACTGCTACGAGAATGAAGAAGACAGAAGAGAGAAGGATCCGAAGCTATGGCGGCCGATAGGCCAGAGAATGAAAAACCATGTTGACAGAAATGATATTCTATATTCAACAATAAATGATTTACAAACTCCTTATGAAATACAAAGAAGACAATCCTTATAAAGGATGTCGAAACCCTAAACGGGCAACTGCAAGGAAATGGAAACTTTCCTAAAACTGCCTAAGTGAAACTTAAGCACTAAAGAGCAATTGCTAAATTACTCTAACAAGGCTCCCACATTCCCAGAAAATTCTGGCAAATCTATTTCAATAAAATTTGAATTAGCTGTTAATTTAGAAATGTTCTTGCATTCCCTTAAAATTCTATATGTATTCTAAACAATGATCCCCGTGCTTTTTATTTTTATTTTTTAAAATTGAGTTGAATCTTTGTTTTTTCATACTAAGGTGAATCTTATGTTTTAAAAGCTGAGAATGTTTCTCTCTTCAAGTTGATGCAGTGCTCTGTTTTTCTAATACCCTCTTCCACAAAATGCTCTGTTTTAACCAGACACACATTCAATCTATGAAGCTGCCTTCAGCCTATATCAGATAGTTTGCAGGAGTACTTGTATCTCCATTCTCAACCTGCAGCTTTCAATGCAAATCCTAAAAGCAAAAATTAAGAAAGACAGCAAATGTTATGTTTCAGATCATAAATTTGAAAAGGCATCTGAAATATATCAAAACTTCGGTTTGATTTATGATGGCAAAAATTTCATTCCCAGTCTAAGACTGTGAACTCAGGTCACTTGAGGAAAAATGAATAAAATCAAAACATTTACACAGTAATAGATTTTCGTGGTCCATTTTAGTGTATTTTTTAAAGTTATTGGAAAAAATGTGCACAAACTTTTACATTAATACTTTGGATTGCATTCAGTGATATACCATCAGCATAACATTTATGAATATGTCTAAGTCATCCTGATGATGGATCAGGGTGTGATCTGAAATTATAGTACATTCCCATAAACCTAAAAAGATACATTTAAATATTTTCTTTTCCTTTTTTTCCTGCAATCATTCTGCCATCAATTGATCATAGTGCCAAGTTGCCAACCTTTGTCTTGAATTGCAATCATTGCTTGACATGGTAGCTTGTTTACATGTTGTGAATTGATCTAATGTTGCTTCTCATAGTGCTATGTTGTTTCTGCTAAAATGTAAACACTAAGGTCTTTGAATTTTCATTCCTATGTTGTTTCTGCTAAAATGTAAACACTAAGGTCTTTATATTTTCATTCCTAATTTTTAGCTCTGCAGAATATGATAAGGTTGCAATATATCTTAATTTTCTTGAAAGATAATAAAATCTCACCTATGTGAACATAGGGCAGATAATCTCTATTCAAGTATAGAGGAAGCAGCAAGGAACTGAGCGCCATGGTTATAAAACTCAAATCAGTAGGACCCCTGTCATATCTTCCATGAACCTCATCTGTAATTCTGAGTAACCTAATCACATCAGCTGTCAGGAAGTTTGAAATTGAAGTCAAATGCTCTTTATTCTTTACCTCTGCATTTCCCACAATATTATGTTTCTACACCATGATTCTTTCCTTCCTCTGTCTACCAGCTGGAGCATTCTATTCTATTGTCTTTGCTTTGGACTTTTCCCAAATATCACAACACCTACCATTCATTCAAACTTGCGTAGCTTGGTATATTTGATTACGCTCTCTCTTCCAGCACTAATGTTATCCTTTTTTACCTCAGTACTCCATAATAGTTGGAGAATTAAGTAAACCACAAATTTGTATTAAGTTCACTCTGTATGTCTCCTGTAGACTAAACATAGTTGGAACAAAATTAATGCTGATAGCTATTGTCGACTAAACATGATGTGGTCAGCAGTCTCTTCGGTTACTTTAAATTTTCATAACATATTATGAACAATTTATTCAATTTTCGTTTGAATGTTAGGAACCATTCTATGTAGAATGGTTTATTTTCAAAGACCATGCTGCAATGTGGTGCATGTGCCTTGTCTGTGGTATAGAAATAGAATTTGAAAAATTACAAATCAAGCCCAAAAACATAAACTTGACCCACGTCCAGCCAACGCCCACAATTAACTCAGATTTGATATCCTCTGTATAGCTATGAAACCCCTGTTCTAATTCTGTACATGACAATAGACCACCATCAGGCTCAACGATGCTACTAAGGACAAGAGGATAGCACTGGGAATCATTAAATTCAGGTCACCACCAGCTAAAAAAAGACAACTCAAAGCCTATGCACAGTTAGGGCATGATCATTACAACACAGAGAGAACACAACCACTAGGTAAAAAGCCTTAAACAGCTTGGAGCCATAGTGCATGGGTTACATGCTATCAAGATTGAGTTCTTAGCAAAAATCCATGACCCAAAAGATGCTTGAGCTATATGATTAAATCAATGACTGATTAGCATTCATGAAAGCACAAAAAGCGCAAGTTAGCTTCTCTGAGGGGTTGTCTGTTATGAGAAATGAGCATTTGTAGCAGCCACATCATCTCAAGGCAATGGGTAAAGTCTTTCAATACCATGTAGAAGAGGATCCCCACCAAATAACATGTTTAGCCAATAATATGTCACCGCCATCGATGATGAGCCACATTGATATAGCCTTGCTCTGTCCACTGCCAAAGTCAATGTGTGGTTGGAACAAGAACTCTTCCAAGAATCCAAGTAGGCCTCTATACAAGCCAATATGAACTATTATGAAAGCTGGACAACACCCAAAGAATAGATACATAAGAAGAAGAAGAAGAAGAAGAGGATTGAGGATGCAGTAACAAACCTCATTGTTTCAGGGTTTCCAAACGGTTTTGCCATGAATTGGATCTTACCGTCTTTGAAATGAGTTACTAAGATTTTAATGTGCCTGATTTCTTTTTGGGCTTGGTCCATCGTGTGAATCAGATAATATTGGATCTCGTCCGTGGCAATGTGTTTTGACACGTTGATGGTTTTCATGCTTATAGTGTCACCGCCTTATGTAAGATTAAGACACGCAGAAAAAGGTGGTTTTTCCTATTGTTAAAATAATTATGTAATGCATAAGATCGCATTACTACAATGCATTCAGATCAATACATGTTGCACTGTTTTTAGTATAATAGTTGGCATGTTAAGGTTATTGCCTTATCACACTTTGATTAAATTCAAAAATGGTATTTGTTATTTAAATATTCTTAAAATACATATATATTTATATTTTTTAAAAGCTTGATAGTGTTTTTCCTCTCTATATATATATCTTTCCATCCCTTTTAACTCTCTCTCTATATATCTCCTCTCATTCTTTATTTCTGTTTCCATCTATATATCTCTACTTTCCTTCCTCTCTAACTATTGGCAAGAACTTTGACTTCTATTTCCATCTATATATCTCTACTTTCCTTCCTCTCTAACTATTGACAGGAACTTTGACCACTGCATCTCTTGTTTATAACAATTTTATCAAATATATTTGAAAAATTCTACTGCAATTTGTTCAAACGATTAAAAAAAAAAAAGTCTGTGCCGCACACAAACTTTTTTGCAGCTTTAAATAGGGTTTATTGGTATGATTTATATGTTCCAAAATGCTGGGTTCCTCCTGGATTGTTAAATCATGACATCAAACTAATTTAAAATCAACTTCCCCAGTTTCTATTATTAAGCAATATCTCTATCAATAAAAAAGAATAAAAAAGAAAAATCTGTGTAGAGAGTATTGATTTAGGAACTCAAAATTTCTAAAAGAATCAGCTACAAGTTTTTATGCAGCATTAAGTAGGATTTCTAGTGAGTTTTTTCCATGCATAAGGTTGATTGTGATTTTTTAAGCAAGAACAAATCTTAGCTCGCAATATTTATATTTTATTATTTTATTTGTCCATATTATTATATGCAATGGATATAATGATCAAAACTCGAAAAATGTGAAACAGGTGAATTATATATAAAAACAGTTTCTTATGCACAACCTCCTTCAACCCCATTTTCAATCACAATTGCCGTTACCATAGCATTTCTAGTAACATAGCTGCCACAAGAGTATGTATCCAGGACTTTGGATTCCCATTTGTCCAGAAAGTCCATCAATATATCTTGTCAAGGTCCTTGTTAGTGTGTAAGCGTGTGTACCCACGGCAAAAGAAATAAGGCCTTGGTCACCTAACAACTACCATGAGATGCGTTGCCCTCAAGAGTTCCATTCCAAACGCTGTCTAACATACCTCTAAAACCCATTATCTTAAACGATGTCCATGTTTTGCAGTGCAGCCCTTTAAGGGAGTGTTTCTCGGGGCATAGCCCTTTAGGGAGGGTCTCTTGGGGCATATAATGAAAAGAAAAAATAAAACATGTGTGCACCAATATTTAAAATATATTGCTCTAATCTTTGTGTCACTCTCATATGATTTCAGCCTGCTACCTGCTGAGTAGGAGAAAAGCTTGACAGAATTGAAGGAATCTAGTCCACCTGCAAAACTGTTTGATACCTACTCCAAACAAATTTGTTCAATGCATAAATAAATTATACTGATGAAGAATATATAATTGCAACTATCAGATATTATCTTAATGTGGAAATTTGGAAATTTGGAAATGTCAATAATTCTATAAAATTGGACATATAAATCATACCAATAAACCAAATGTTCAGAGAAAACAGGACAATCGTACTATTCACAATTGGGACCTTATCTGTTTGCCAATTACAGCTACTAAAATTCTTGATAGTGTATATTGATTTTCATTGTAATGATGTTATGCAGCCTCTGATGCTATATGAAGTTCTTAAATTCGACGTAGTACAACATGAGGTAATCCAGTGCAGAAGTGCTCCAATAATATAACAATAACACACCAAGGTTGATGGTAACAAGTGAGCATTTTGGACTAGGCTTAAATAGTTAGTTCATGGTAACAAGGCTACAAATAACTCCAGCAGTCATGTAGCAAGATTGTGCCTTAATAATTATGGTGTGGATTCTACTATCGCCATGTTTGGATGTCTCAAGAATAGAGTTCAAGACTACACAAAATTTCACCCAACACAATCAAAATTCAGAAAAGGTACACAGGCGAGAAATTGCAAATGGTCTTAATTTAATAAAATTGAGCATGTATAATCATGCCCATTGATTAATTGATCTGAGAAGACAATAATATAATTTGCAAATTTATTTTGAAGGGCATCTCATTTGCAGCTCACTAACAGCTACTAAATACATTCTATTCAGTATAATGAATTTTACAACATAGGCTGGGATCTAATGCTCCTTGACAACAGCTCCCTGGCCATGGGAAACAAAGAAAGGTGTTGCTTACAAAAAAATTATTGTTACCTGGCATAAATGGACGGACTGTCTGAATTACAGCGAATTGAGGCATGAATCAGAAATCCCTTTCAAGTGCTTTACAGGCATCCTTGAACTGCGCAAGCAGATCCTGTAGCTGCTCCACCGTACAGGCAAATTCGAGCGTGCCCTCTAAAGGGGTTGCCGAATGCACATCGCGAGTTTTAAACCCTAGAAAATAGAGAAGCTCTTTCAGACCCTTATCCTGTGAAGCGGAGACGCAGTAATCGAGCCTCCAATCAACTCCAGTGAGACGTTGCAGGTAAGTATGGTTAGCAGAAGGCAAGAGAGCCCTTCGCAATTGGGGTTTGTGTTGGGCGAGGAGGTCACAGAGAGGGGCTGCGGTGGAGGCGGGCAAAGAGCAGTCGTTTGTGAGGAAGGCGAGGAAATTGGGGGAAGAGAGATCTGTGCGGGCAGCCTCCAAGAAGATGCACACCAGCGCCGAGTAGCTGCGTTTTATCAGCACAATGTCATCCCCCAGGTCAGCTGATAGAGCCGATTCCTCACTTTTCTCTTTCAGTATTACTTCAATGGCGGCTCTCGCAAGGGCTTCGAGCTTATCATCGCTGGCATTGCTCGAGAATGGTCGCAGAGCGTCTCTCACCTCCTCTCCAATGTCCATGCTTCCCAATGGACCAAGTGTAGAACAAAGAACAATTTGGTCTCTAGGTATATGTCTATATAAAAGGGTTCACTTTCATTAAAAGGAATCAAGCGACTCAATGACGGAGAGTATTCATGATCTTGACCATAAGGAGATCCCCCTTGTAACTTATAGATGATACACAAAGGCCCCATGCCACATATTGGAATCACGTAGGATTCAAAATTGAGATGTACACGATGCTACTAAAAACACTCAACAAGAAGATAGTTAAACTTAAGAACATGAAAGAGAAGATAGTTAATTTTATTATGAATCAATCCAAGAAGGAATCAATTATTACATTATTACAAGTAGAATCATCTCTTATCTCAAAAAAAATTGAGGTAAGTCTCAAAAAAAAAATTGATATTTAATTAAAAAAAAAATCATTCTACCAATTTAAAAATTTCGTGAAATAGTCTTTAATTTTTTGATAAATTAAATGACCAAAAAAAATTACCCAATTTTTAATGCTAAACCAAAAGTATCTATAATGATTCACAAGATTATTGTACATTTGTACTCTAGTGGGCTAACTAGGAAAACCTAAATCTAATTTTTTTTAATTGAGTAAAGAAAATGAATAAATTACATAATAAAAGGCAATCAAATCATTGCCAAAGTACACCATTGATCATAAGGTATGCCAATTACATCAATATGTGAGCCATGATCCTATTAAGCCTAATCCTAAATGTTGCTAAAGAAATATACAAATAAGATTATAGCAAGCATCTAATAGAAAAACAATTCAATAAGAGCTTTCAAAAAAATCATCATATCATAAATTTTACTATTTTTTGAATCTGTTTCGAACATAAAGAATCATACTTGTGAAGCTACAATCGTTGGAACTTGATCCTATCCAAGCATGATTGTTGATCTTAAATTGTTCTTTGGGTCCTTCCTAGAATTGAGAGCACAAAAAAAAAGGTCTGAAATATAATCTCTCAATAAAACCTAGCATTTCACCTCCTTGATGAATATTTAGAAAACTCAACCATACATATGTTTTCCATACATTAGATAATATATTATGCCTCATAGAATCAACAACAATGTTGTTCTAAATATTCAACCCCAAAATAGCCTCTTTCCAACATAAATCATGATCAAAGATGGCAGGAATATATTTAAAGATAGTGTTTCATTTTCTTTTGGTCCACACACAATCCCAAAAATATGCTTAATGCTTTCATTTGATGACAAAATTGGCATTTATCTTGTTAAATTTTGATGTACTTTAACCGATTGCCAACTGAAAGTTTAAAATGTAGAATTTTTCAAGCTAAAATCTGGGAATTAGTTTTAGCTTTAGAGCTCCAAATTTGAGCACTTAATTTTCTCAAGTGCTCTCTTGAAATTTACTTTTCCATTTTTTATTAAGCTCGCAACTTAATGGAAAGACAGGTAAGAGACTTAAATATATTACTTTTAGTGGAAAGAAGCCAAAATGATGCTTCAACAACCAACACTAATCCTTGGAAAAATTACATTTTGAAGTGGTGTAAAATTTTATTGATAGATCATTGGAGACCAAGGATTTCACAAATATGGTAAACCATTTGAACTTATTGTCTAAACCAAACTTGTTCTCGACGTTTAACCAATTATATCACTCCATGAAGGAAAAATCTCATAAATCTCCCTACTCTCAAACTCCTCTGAATAAAAAGTAGGCTTGTTTTGGGAAGGAAACAACAAGAGGTTTCCATGGCATTGAATCAACATGTTCCACCAAATAGAAGAACTAATACAAAACCATGTTGTAGTGAGAAATCTTTCCAATTCAAAACTTGCATACTTGTTGACATGCCTTCCAAATAGACTGTAAGGAGCAAGAAGCTCTAATTTGAAGAATGGAGCTATCAAAATTTTGTCTTCCCATGTCACATTTTACCATTTTATTTTGATTGAGGCTTGGCTAATGCATAAAAACTCCAAGATTTTCCATGCTTCATATCCATTAATTGCCTGAATTATCCATTTTGCTGCTAGACAAACTCATTGGGTTCTAGGATCCAGTATACCTAAATCACCTTTTGCTTTGGGTTGAATGCAGTGTAACCAATAATTATATTTAAACCTAGTCTTGCCACTCCAATTAGACCATGGATAGTGGCAAACTAGATTGATAAGGTCGCCATAACCTTTTTTAGAAGACATCCAACAAGATGAATAATAAACATGTGAAACCAAGAATATGCAATTCACAACTTGGATCTTGTCAGCTAAAGGTAGAAACTTATTTTCCCGAGTAAGCACTTTAGCTTTCATTTTAGTAAGGAACCTCCTCCACATCTCAATTTTATGATAGGCTAACTCCAAAAATTCAGTTTTATGATACGCTAACTCCAGAAACATGGCAATAAAGGTCAAGGACTTCCATAACATTTGAAATTTCTTCCTTACAAGTTTGAAGAAAAAATATGCTATCATCCACAAAATGTGAGTCTATGACTACCACGTTACCAGGGATAGATATACCCTTGATTAAATTCATTTAATTATAATTTTGTAGCTAGTAACCAAGAGCATCAACGACAAGAACATAAAGAAAAGGAGATACAGGACAACCTTGTCTTATAGAGCGTTGTAAGTGAAAGCAATTCGACATATCGTTATTAACTATCAGCTGCGTAGTAGCATCTTTAAACAACATTTCAATTCACTTACATAACTTTCGACCAAACCCCAACCATTATAACATTTTGAGGATGAAAGAAAGAAATTATTTTACGAGTTTCTATATTTCAACCATTTTTTATGCAGTTTGATAATGAGTGCCCCAACTATTGAGTTGTCCCCTCACTCTAAAACTCAACCAAAAATTTAGTTGTCAAGATATTTACAACTCTACTATTTTTTAAGACATCACACTGTAAAATAAAATATTTTTCTAATTCCACTTTTCTAAATTGAGATGGAATTGGAATTTCCAAGTACCAGAATTTCTGAATTCCATGTTTGTTTTTAAAAAATGAAAATGGAATAGGAATTTCTAAATTATAATTTCAACCCAAAACGAGCATATGGATCTTCCATCTAAAAAACTGGAATTGGAAAACCAATTCCAATTTTTGGTAAATCAAATTTGATAAATTTTTCAAGTCCACATGTTCGTTGATAGTTATTTGATAAATTTTTCAAGTCCACATGTACGTTGATAATTAGGGCTTTATTTTCGCAAAGGCTAAGCAGACGAAGGTTTGGAACACAAAGTTTGGACCTCATTTCAGCAGAGCATTGTTAGAACTGGAAACAGTGTCTGCAGGACAGGGTTCAAGAATCTGAAGCCTATGTAGCAGTAGATGATTCTAGAGCCTCTATAGCGGTCCATGCATTTTCTCAAATTTTTAGGTTTTCATTTTTATTTTCTTGTTATGTTCTGATTCATCAATATTCGTCCATGCCTCTGTTCTAATCGCATTTTTCTCTCGTGTTTGCATTTCAAAGCATTGGTAGAGAACCCAACTGAACAAAACTGCATCTTTTCTCTTCTACTTCCATTTCAATGCACTGGTAGAGAATCGAACTGAACAAAACCACATATTTTCCCTCTTTGTAACTATCCATTGCATTAATGGTGCCTCTGTAGAATATCCATTGCATTAATGGGATTCCTCGAATGTAAGAATGATGGGCTCTTATAAGAGTAGAGTGAAATTTGTAGAATTGACATATGATTGGAATCTCTTTGTAGCTATACATTCTGAACAATATGTTCCAGTAGAGAGCATTTGCTCCTACCAACTGAGTTTTTCAACCCTTGTACAAGGTTCCCAGCTCATATGCTTGTGCTTTGTTACATGCAGTATTTCATACTTTTGTATGTTTATTTCTGCATGTAGAAGGATTCTAATTGCTTAATTAATAATTGTTATTTAAATTCCAAATGGACAATAGCTTTATTATTTTGACTCCCTAGTTACTAACTAGTTTAAAGAGAAAATAATAGATTACACCTATATCAAGAGTTGTAGTTTCCATCACTGTAGATGCAATGTAAATTTAGAGACTAACATACAAGCATGACTAAATGCATGTTAACTAATTACATTTATAAAAAAAATCATTGTTCTAGGGGGGTATGGTAACATCCCAAGGATGGGAGGAAGGGAACTTGGACATCCCCTCAAGTCCTTTTTTTAATTTAGTTCTAAGTGTCCGAATATGTTCCCTAGTTCTAAGGGTGGCCTCTTAGAGGCCTAGGTTGGGAGGTGAGCATCACACGGTCTCTTGTGTTTTTTCCTTGTTTTGTTTTACAGATTTGTAAAGCTTGGAGCTACATTGAAGTGATAGAGTTGAACTTGGAAGAAAAGAGATTTGTTTGTTTGTTTGTTTTTTTGCACATCTCTATATGTACATGTAAAGGCCTTTGGGGTAATGATAAAAAGTATGTTATTAGGGAGAAAATATGAAGAGCCATGTGGCTGGAAAAGAAAATGTATTCTTGTGATCATTTAGTTATGAACTTTCAGATTTTAATGTTTATACACTTGAATAAATAAAGTTTCACTATTATGAGTAAAGTTATGTTTTAAATGATTTTTGTTATATATTTCAAAAGAAAAAGGAAACCCACATACACACCCTAAATGTGTTGGTAAACTGTTGTTCTTTTCTTTTAAAAACACACACACACACACACACACACACACAAAGAAGCACATAGTGTAGATTTGTATCCATATATATATTTGTTCTTTAAAGAAGTTTGATATTTTGTCATCATCCATTAGATACCTCTTTAAGAAAACTGCATGAGTCATTCAACCATTAGAGTCCAAACATGCCTTTGCTTCTTACAAATTTGACATTTAGGTAATGAAGGAAAAGTTCATAAAGAAATCTATATTAATCCTCCTACCTAGATTTATATGTATCAATTAATGTCTGATTACTTCCTTAAAAGTCTTGTTTTCAATAAATCATTGTTGACTGGTTTTTTTTTTTTAAAAAGCATGTTAAATAAACTAAATAAATCTAGCTAACTAGATTGTTAATCAAAAAATATATATGTATATTATAATATAGATTGTTAAATGCTCTGTTGATTTAAAACAAACATTTGCTTCTTTTCTCTTACTTCCAGCAATATTTAGCAAGTTTATAAATATTCTATTTTATTTAAAATATATTTCTTTTAACATATATATATTATGCAGAAACATTAAAATATATATGTCTATTTTTTATTGGGTAGAAACATATATATATA
>MU223475.1:4271975-4289223 GCA_018584345.1 Thuja plicata
GTAAAGCTATGTACTGTGGGTGAGGTGGCTGCGGCAGCCACGCCCACTTTCCACACTCACGCCTAAAATAAAAACAATAATAAAAGAAAACGAAACCCTCTAAATTAAAAAAATAAACAAAACGCAGAGGTTTACTTCTATAAAACAAACAATATTAAAATGATCTCTTTCTCCGTGGGGTTCACAGCTCTGCACAACAACAAAAAAAGGAACCTTTCACATTAATATATTCAGGTATATATAAATTTATATACATGCACATAGACATATATGTATATATTTTTAGCCATCCACATCTTTATAATCTACATCTTCATACCTGCAACAAACAAACAAGAATAGAGGAAAACCAAAAAGGATATTTGTTTTGAGGCTAGAGAGAAAAATGAGGGAAGTAGAAGAATAGAAAATCTTTTTTTTGGACCTTCATATTTTGCCCCTAACCCTAATTTTGAATTAGGGTTAGGGTTTGAAAAATAGAGAGTTGACCTTTTTATTTTATTTCTATATTTTTATATGAACATGCATTTAAGTGGGAAGATTTAAAATTTCTTGGAGGGAATTTTATTAGCTTTCTTTATTATAGGACTTTATCTTAAACTTAACCAAAATATGATTTAGTGTAAAATCTTCATTTGAAATTTAAAAGGGAGATTTTAGAATGTTAGTCTTTTTAATATTTTAATTAGAATATAGTAACTTGATTTGTTGAAATTAACTTATTGTGTTTAAATGATAATCTTATAATATGGAACATTTGATTTAATTAGGTTAAATTAAGTTATCAAAGTAATTAAATGGACTTATGACTTAACTTAATGATTATTTTTATTTAATCGACTATACACTATTGAATTAAATAAGAAAAAAAAAGGGGAATTTACAAGTAACTATGGAAATTTAGATGTATATGATTTTAAAATTAATGTGGAATGAAGTTTAATTAAGGTTCTCATTAAATACTAAGTAATGTTCTAAGCTTGATAATGTTATTTTTATGTGGCCAGTATAATGGTCATTATAAAAATAATATTATAGTACAATGAAAATTATGATTCAAATTTTATTAATGTTATAGTCCAAATTTCAAGGAGTTTAATGATTAATTTAATAGTTTTTTTAAAAATAAATATGTTTAGGAATTTGAGGAATGAGATTAAATTAAGTTATAAAACACTTGAAAATGTATTTAAATGATCATAACACATATAGATGTATTTCCTTGCTTAAGTGAGTATTGTTAGGAGTTGTTGAGTGACTTCTTGTATAGAGTTTTAATTAAGGAATATTAAACAATAATTTTTTTTTAAATTAACCTATTTTATTAATATAGTTACAATTAAACAAGACTTAAGTGGCTCGATATAGTGTTAAATAAATTATGTATTCTTGAATTTGATTATACAGTTGAGGACGTTGTAATAAGATATTATTAAAAAAATAATTAATGAGCATATAAATAATCAAATTGTTAAGATATTAATTTAATCTTTTAAAGTAATTTTAAGGGGTAATCCTCACATCTTCAAAAAACTATTAAAGAGTAAATAAATTAATCTGGCTTTACCAAGGTTATCATTAAGGACAATTAAGATGCTTAATCTTAAGGGAAACTTAGTATAACAAGTTGGTTATCTATTTTATAGTTTAATTCTTTTTCTCAATATACGATTAAGGCTAAGAACCTATTAGGCGATTTAACTAATTAAAATATAGGTAACAAAAAAATGGGTTGAGGGATGTTGACATGTAGTAATGATTCCCCTTGACCCTAATGGCGACTCTTGCCACTAGCGCTACCAATCCCACTAACTTTGTAACTGGTTAGCAAACTTGGAAACCTCATGACTGTAACCAACACTGCATTTAATGTTATTCAAAAAAAAAGTTGTATTTTTTTACGCAAAAGTTTGGGCATGACACCTTTTTTTAATTTAGTTCTAAGTGTTCGAATATGTTCCCTAATTTTAAGAACATCCAGGGATGCCTTGATGCCTACATGATTGCCAAGGGAACATCGTGATGTCCTTAAACTGTCCTAGGGTTATTAAGACATCCCCAAATGGTGAGAATCATTAGTACATTAATAAATTTAAGAGTAGATTTCCCTAAGTAGATGCCATTTACATACATCTTTCATTTCTTTGGATTCTTTTTCCCCATTTACAGTCCCACTGGAACCTGGATGTTTGAACACTAGTATTAAAAGAATATGCATTTTTTAACCATGAGTAAAATTTGTAGACTTTTATGTTGTGTATTTTATTAATGTGAAATCTATGTATTTTAGGTACCTGAGCTTTTGGAGTCTCTATTGCTGACTGAGAGCTTCTAGGGTTTGAACGTGATTTCATAGACCATTTCAGCTTGAAATTCTCTGCTATATAATATCACAGGTGGGTTCACTATATACATGAGTTTTCTCATCTCTTGTGTTTGTAATGCTTAATGTCATCTCCTGTAATTGTAATGCTTGATTTCGTTTTTACATTTCTACTTAAATTATTTCTAGTAGAATTTCTAAATAGTAGCTACAATTTTGTCTTAAAATTATCACTTCCACATAAATATTTCTTAGCAGAAACTAAGAATTTTTAGCCATCCCCCCTCCATGGGATCATAACATAAGAAACCAATGTAACATAAATAATGAAAAAGATAGACACCCAACATTTAATAATTTTAATTTCATAAAATGGGCATTACCTCTGGCGTCCTTCTTCTATGGAAGCTTTGGATGGAAGTCTCTCCCACCATCAAAAACAACAACTGGAATGACATTGTAGTTGTAGACACCCAAAATTGACCACGTGTCTTAGTATCATCAAAATCTGCAAATCTTAGCAAATCTCATCAAAATGCTTCAAAATGGATCAAAATAAATTAAATTGACATTTATCAATCAAAGTGGATTAAATCAAATAAAATCAAAGGATTAATTAATAATGAAATCAAATAATCAAATATAAGCCTAAAAGGGGTCAATCAAATTATATAATTGATTTTAATCACTTAATTGTATAGTTTAAATCAAAAATCAAATTGAACCTATTCACCCTTACATGACTAATTTAATTAATTGATTGAATTAAATAAATCTTAATTTATTTCAACATAATTTGATCAACCAATAAGAATTGAGGACTTTGTCTCTTTGTCCCAACCTTTGAGACAACCATTTAAATGGTCCCCCCATTTGAAACCATTTGAGAGATCAAACTCAACCAATGATTAACCCATGGTCAATTCACTCTACTCCCTACCCTTGGGATTTTACTATAAATATAGGCCATTTTTAAGCATAAACATATCCTAGAGAATTCGAATGCATAGCATCATTACTATAGGCAATTTGATAGAAATTGAGCATTATTTTGAATCTTTGAAAGCAAATTGTGAGATTTGAGAGCATATCATGAGCATTTGAGTTCATCTTTGAAGCAAATTGAGAGAATTTAGAGCTAGATCAAGCATTTTTATCATATTTTCTCATTCTAGGATGGTCACTAGTGGAGATTAAGGCTAAGAGCTCTACTTGCAAAGCCTAGTTAGAGAACCATGAGATGTCATGAATTTTAAATGCAATTCTTTAGATTAAATTATTATTTCTTTCCATAGAATTATGCTTAATTGTCCTGATTTCATGAAGTTATATTAACTCACACATAAATGGTGCCCACCGTGGGGCTTTAGGCCTCATTTCCATCATTTTTATCAAGTTTTGTGTGTTTTTGCTTCACTTTTATGTCCATTTTGCAGAAAATAGGTGAAGTGTTGCGTATGAAGAATCTAATGACGCCTATGCATAATGAAATGATGCCTAGAAATTCCTTCTCTTTTCTTGTCTAATTCTTTCACCGCCTGTGAGATAAAGTGTGATGCCTGCAAGCATAAAGTGTTGCCTTTGACTCGGGAAATGACCTGTATAAGCTGTAAAATGACGCGTACAAGCTATTAAATGACACGTACAAGCTGTTAAATGACACGTACAAGCTATAAAGTGACATGTACAACCTGTTAAATGACGTGTACAAGCTGTAAAGTGACGTGTACAATCTATAAAGTGACACGTACACACTGTAAAGTGACGCGTACACATAGTGAAACAATGCCTACAATTTTTTGTGTTTTATTGTTGTCAAATCATTAAATTCAGTTTTCTAACTCTCTGTTACTGTATTTTTTTTGCAGATAAATAGACACCTGAAAGTACAGAAACCAGAGATGTGCATCAAAAGGCCAAGCAAAGAGGTAATGCTCTTCAACAAGCATTCAAAAGAAATTATTTTAGAAATTTTAAAAGAAAAGGAAGCATTATTTGAGCATCTTATTAAAATCAGTAGTGCTTACAAGAAAAAAATTTCCATCTCTTAGGTGATTTCATGCATTAAGTCCTTAAGTTGTTTTTTGCAAATTTTGCTAAGGAACTTGAATGCATTGTCAATTCCACTTTGAGATTTCTTCACTTTGTTCAGTTGTGTTGACTAACTTGTTGTGGAGCCAAAGAGGGAACGATCGCCACTAGGTGAGTAGAAAAAAAGCAAAATCCATCAAAAATGCGCCTAGCCTTTGCTAGCTTCGAAACAAAGTATTCTACTTAACAAGCTTGCATTGATCAAATTGTGGCAAATTCTTTGAATCTAGTATAATTAGGGACACCCTATTGTCCATTCAAACGAGACATTAGGTATATGCTCTCAACTTTTTGAAGTTGATCAAAAAGCCAAAAGTGTCAAGTTTGGGTGGTAGAAAGAAAGGGAAGGAATTAACCAAACATTTGCATTATAAGAACCTCCTTGTCAAGGGTTTGAAAAAGAACAAAAAAGTGCTTGAAGTGTTTGGAATGAAGGAAGACAATAGGGATATGCTCTTCACTCTTTGAGTGAATCAAACTCCCAAATTTGTTGGACTAAGTTTATTTTTCGCTTTTCATATAGGCTAGATTAAAATAGAACTTTAGAGGGCCTACCTCCTGAGAATTCCTTTATGAAGGTGGTGAGAGGGAAAAACCCAAAGTGGGAGACAATCACTTTAGCTATGATATCATCCAAACCACTATAAATAAATGCACTTTACCTTAATCAAAAAGTGACTAAGTTGTGTGTAAGTTATCCTCACTTCCTCGAGTAGTCCTTCGGGATTGCACAAAATTGTACTTTCATGCATGTCGGAAGCCTGCAAGGGGGTAATGGAACTTGACAAGATTTAGAATGGAGGTGTCATTAAAACCTGGTTAAAATAGTAAGCCTACCTTCTAGAGCCATTGTTAAAAGCCAAATTTTTTTGACTCTAGGTAGATTGCTTGGAAGACTTTCTTGTGATATACTTGTGAAAATGACCGAGAACATACACTTTTAGTGTTGTTTTAGGGATATGATGCAAATTTGATGTGAGTGTTGAGTTTGTATTTAATTTTCAAGAAAGAATCTTCTTTGACAGATATGATAAAAAACCTTAAACTTTTAAAACCCAAAAAAATTGAAAATTCAACTTTGATCAGTAAAGTGCCGCGTATGATCATTTAAACGATGCCTACAGACAATTTTGTGATGCATAAACAACTAAAATGATGCCTGTCATCTGTCAAAAACCACCTAAGCCACTGGAAAGTGTCGCCTGGAAACATTTCAACAATGCCTATCAACAGGCAAACACCGTGTGCTAACTGCAGAGTGCCACGTACAGGAATTCCAGTCAACGCGTACTAACATTAAAGTCACGCCTACAAACTAGGAAGTGATGCCCAAAAACAAAGAAGGGAAAACATGGGGCATTTCCCAAGGGTTTGGAACAATTTTAAAATCATATTTTGATACCCTTTTCAGAGTTATTATTTGTTAGTGAAATAGATAGATCAGATTCTTCAAACATTCATAATGATGAATCTATTTGAGAAATGAATCAATTCCATGGTGGAGAATAATTATCAAAATCTCCATAGGACTCAGTACAATGAAGTAACTGAAGATGGCATATTGGAGGCATCCCAAGATCCCATATTTATGGAAATAATGCACTTAATTTTGAAGAAGGATAAAGAAGCATATTTTTCTCAATTAGGAGCTACCCTTTCTCATAATGATGATATATCAACCTTAAAGAAGGATGAGGAAAAACAAAAGGACACATCTTCTAAAAATCCATCATTACGATCAATTTTTCCTTTTCTTTATGATGATGGGCCATCTGTATCTTCATCTTCTTCATGAAATAAAACATTTAAGTGCAAAAAACCTATCTTGGATCAAGGGAAATTTCATGACCACCCTATTTGTGATCAAGATAATAAAAATAATGAAGAGAAAGGTATCACTCTCAAGCAAGACCTAATACAAAAACCTCTATCTAGCAAGGTTTCTCACATGGCCTTTACTCCTTTCATCCTTCGTCCATCTCACAAAGCTTCACAATTATCCACAATTACTCCACCAAAGAGTGAGCCTAATGATGATACTTTCCACGTTGACTATGTCTACCCTCAAGGGCTACCTCTTAAAGAAACCCAAGCTAACTTACATCTTGCTAAAAATTGTTTCCATGCTTCAAAGATCTTGGACCCCAAAGCTTCATGTGCTTCAATGCCTACTCAAAATGATTCTCCATCATTCTTCCAAGCATTCCCCATGCATATCCAAGCATCTACCTTGTCCTCAGAAGTGGCTCCATGCCAAGAGGATAATCCAAAGAGCAAAGAAACAAGTATCAATAAAGATCAAGATCAAGATGTTAAACAATCTCCTACCATATTTGATGAAGGTCCCATATCCATAGAAGCTTGTGATGATCCCCTTGCACCCTTTCATGTCTTCCAAGATGATATCCTTCCATTTCATGAACAAATTGTCCTTCCAATCTCTATACCTAGTCCAAGTCCCAAGCAAGATCAAGATATCCCTTCCATCATTTCCAATGAACATATTGAAAATCAAGAGAAAAGCATCCTCTCTACACCATGTGAAGATCCTTGTCAAGATCAAAGTATCCCATCAAATCCTTGTCATGATCCTCCACATTCATCTCAAGAAACCATCATTCCTCCAAATTCCTTGCATGATAATAAATCCCTTCAAGATTCATTTGATCCTATCAAAGTTTCTCCCATAAAAGCTACTCATGAGCCTATTGGTATAAATATAAATCTTAAAGATGAGAGCCTTGGAAATATAATTCACTCAAAAGATATTGATATCCCTTTCACACCTTATCTTCCTCCATTCAAACGCAACAATATGCTTTCGCCATCCTCCAAATCTATTTTTGGTTCCTATGTCCCAAAGCTAAAGTCTTCATCCCTTCCATCCATATTGGGTCCATATATTCCTCCATCAACCATTCCTACCATCCCTAGCTCTCCATTCACTTACCCTACCATGTATCAAGATCAACGAAGGAATACATACTTGAAGAATTTCCAAACACCAATCCATATGAACCCTCCATATTATTCCCATTCACCACAATTCCTAAGTATTTTGGAAGTAATTTGGATGTGCAACATAAAAATTAGAAATCCAGGAATCCACGTGTATAAAAATCACCATGTCCCGTCTAATCGACATGTGAATGAAAAGAAAAAAGAAATATTCAAAAGGCCACAAAGGTCCACAAAGCAAAATGAAATATTCAAAAGGCCGCAAAGGTCCACTAAGAAAAAAGAAGAATTGAAGAAGATTTGGGTTCCCAGATCCCTCATTGAAGAAATGCATTCAAAAGCATTGAAAAAAAAAAAGAAAAATCAAAGACTATGTGGATTCCCAAGTCACTTTTGAAAGACTTGCCCACAAAAGAAAAATCAAACTTGACATTCAAGCTTCGAAAGGCTTCCATTCCATCTCCTTCCAAACATTTTCCATGTTCCAAGTCTACTTTGGGTTCCTACATCCCAAAATCTACTACCTCAAATGCATCCTTACCTCCTTCATCCATTGTTCCTCCATCATTCCACCACCCTTCGTGATGAAATGTAACTGATTGAATGTTTGACAATGTTAAGTTGAAGGTAATGCAAGGTATTAAATTAGTTAATGTATTGTATTGTCATTGATGTCAACTTAATATCATCTGTACGGTCATGTACATAATGCCAAAGACTTCAGAGAATCAATGGAACAAAGGTTATGCTTTCAATAATGCATAAAAGTCAAGTATTTACTTAGTGACAAACAACATCGACAGAGTGCACACCGATGGTCAGAGCAAAGAAGAACAGTCATAGTGATACCCGACTATCAAAAGAATAGTGTTGCTCGATGAGCAAAGCCACAGTGATGCCCGACGAGAAAAGTCAGAAGGTTGCCCGACGAGTAAAATTCCAATGATGCCCGATGAATGGAGATCACGAAGCTAACTAGAGTCTCACTAACAGAACTATCAGTTGTCACTGACAACTAACTGTAGTGGTGATCGATAGAACAAAAAGTTTAGAAAATGACAAAATATCTAGCTGGCAGAGCTAAAAATAGACTTAACTGGTTGTTTACTTTGTTTTATTCAAACATAGATAAGTTATTGATATAATGCTAATTTGTACAGTTGGCAAGAAGATATCTACGAGACAAATCAGGAGTTATGCTTTAAATCTAATTGGCTGGATTGTTTTTCACACCAAGAATCAAGAATCAAGAATCAAGAAACAGTAAATATCATGTCTATATAAGAGACAAGCTTAATTCATTTATGAATGGGATTAAGGGGAGTGAATAAAAAGAGGATGTTGAAGAGAATCTGATGAAGAACAACTTCATGTAGTCCTGATCAAACAAGTTGAAGGAGAGCTAAAGAATTCTGCAGACACTGACGAATAGTGAAGCACAGTATCACAGAGCAGAAAGTATGGAGCACAAAGGATTGAATTGATACATTGATTAGAGAGGTAATGTACTTAAATAGATCTGAAAATATACAATTCAAAGTTGCAATATGAATAGGTCGTAGTGTTTGAGTTTAACCATTAAAGCATCAAGTCTCTTAACTGAGCAGGACTTAACAATCTTCTATATATTGAGGTACATCCCAAGGAGTGCCAAAAAGGTTGATTCATGAAAGTAGCATTGGACTTTCATGATACCTATTGACGGTCTAAGAAGGAGGCTAATTCAAGGATGGTAGTAATAAATGCCTGATACTAAGTGACAACCTCTATGTATAAAATCCTCTAACAAGGTCGCACTTAACAGTGTGTTTGTAACCTTTAACAGGGTTGGCTCCTAACAGGGATCACTTCAGAAAAGTGAAAATTTGGGGTACTGGTCCCAGTGTTTTTTCCCTTAACAAGGTTTCCACGTTAAAAATTCATGTGTTATATGTGTATGATTCATTTCTTTACTATTTTGTATCTTACATAGCTAACTCTAGATTGATTGGTATACTCTGCTTATTTACTGAGTTTCGGTAAATAGTTATACTGCTTATCGGTAATCAAGAAAGAATAAGGATTGACAGAGAAAACTGATAGACAATTAATCAGTAATAGTATTTCATGGCATGCATCTTGTTGGGACATAATAATCTAAGGTTTATAGATTGGTGGTTAAGTTTGAAAGATAAATTTTGAAGCCAGTGATTCACCCCCCCTCTTAGTTATTACTAACAATTGGTATCAGAGCTTGTGTGCTTAGAAAGGAAGGTTTCAAGACCTAAGTCAAAGATCACAAAATGAACAGACAAGATGTGCTCAAGTTGAACAAAGACAACTTTGCTTCATGGCAAAGTAGGATAAGACTCCACTTATCAGGTATTGGTAATGATGTTACTCAATTCCTAGATACTGAATATGTGTTTCCCATGAGAGTATTGACAGTAGATCAATTGAGAGAGAAGCATGAGCACAACTGCATGGTCATAGAGCTTTCTTCCTCACTCTCTGATGCTGAATTTGAAGATGTCAAGGATTGAAAAATTGCAAAGAAGATGTGGGACAAACTGAAGCTTATACATGGAGGTGATACAAAATTTATGAGAGCCAAGGTAGAAAGCCTTCGAGAAACGTTTGATGATATCAGAATGAAAGAAGGAGAAAACAACACACAGTACAACACAAGAATCAAAGAAGTAGTCAATGCTATACAAGGAGTTGGAGGTACACTTGAAGAAGAGACAGTGGTAAGTAAAATCTTAAGAACCTTACTACTTATATATGCTATTAGAGTTTCTACCATTCAAGAAATGAGAGCAGTAGCAAACAATACAGTTACTCTTGATAGTTTAATTGGTAGACTGATAGTTCAAGTCATAGACACACATCTAGAAGAGATAGTGAAAGTGAAAGTGAAGAAGAATATCTAGATGAAATAGAAGCACTTATGGCTAGAAGAATGCAGAGAGACAAAGGTAAATACAAAGGCAAGTTACCACTTGTATGCTTTAATTATAAAGAGATTGGACACTTTGCTGCAAGATGTCTTAACAAAAGAAAAGATGACAGAAGTAATGATAAATCTTTTGAGAAGAAATATGATAGAGGTGATAAAAAAGATTACAAAAGTTACCAACAATCAGAAAGAAGAGATACCCAAGACTACAAGGACAAAGGAAAGAAAGCCAGCTACCTAGCTGCTTGCAAAGATGAAGATACTGACACCGAACTTGATAAGACATTAAGATGGTGTTTGTGGCTTTGAAAGATGATTTAGATGAAGATGAAAGGTATGTAGAAACTACACTCATATCTAAGGTTAGCAAGAATGACATCTGAATTATAGATAGTGGCTGCACTCACCACATGACCGGTGACAAAGAAAATTTTAACACTTTTGAGTATTATAATGGTGGTATAGTAAGAATGGGTAATGATACACCTTGTCGAGTTGAAGGTAAATGAACTATAATGTTGAATAACCTGATTAAATGTGAAAATTCTTATTGGGTAAAAGGATTGAATTATAATCTGTTGAGAGTTTCTCAGCTGAATAATTTAGGTGATAGAGTAGCATTTGAGAATAAGAAGGCAAAGATCTTCAATGAATCAAGAAGATTGATTGGTACCAGTGAATAGACTAAAGGTAACTTATTCTATCTGAATGATACTAACACCACTTTCTTAATGAATAGAAACAAAGACATATGGTTGTGGCAAAAAATATTGTGTCATGTGAATTTTGACAACATGATGAAAATAAGTAGAAGAAGAAATGTAAGAGGCTTACTGATGATGACAAAGCTCGACAATATCATGTGCAAGAATTGTCAAAAATGTAAGATGATAAAGTCTAGTTTCAAAAGTAAAACCCATACATCTGAAGATATTCTAGAATTAGTCCATACTGATCTATGTGGATGAATGAGGACAAAGAGTTATTATGGAGATAGATATTTTATTCTCTTTGTTGATGATTACTCTAGAATGATGACAGTTATGTTTCTAAAAGATAAATATGAAGCATTCAAGATATAAGGCTATGGTAGAGAAACAAAGTGGTAAGGATCTGAAATGTTTGAGATCAGATAGAGGAGGAGAGTTTATATCAGATGAATTCACTAATTTCTGTAATGAGCATGACATAAAAAGACAGGTTTCTGCACCAAGGAAATCACAACAAAATGGGATTGCTGAGAGAAGGAATAGATCTATAGTTGATTGTACCAGAACACTGATGATAGAGAAAGGCATCACCCAAATCTTCTAGAGGGAAGCTGTCAGTACTATTGTCTACACACTAAACAAAGTACAATTGAAGAAAGACATAAATAAGACACCTTATGAGCTATGGTATGGTAAAACACCCAATGTAAGTTACTTCAAAATCTTTGGTAGTCAATGTTATATCTTAAAGGATGATAGAAATAGAAAGATTGATGCCAAAAGTGATGAAGGTATCTTTCTAGGGTATTCCACCAAGAGCAAAGATTATAAATGTCTTATCAAGGCTTCTAACAAAATTACTGAAAGTGCAAATGTAAAGATAGATGAATTTGCAGAAAATAATGAGCTGGAAAGCACAAAAGAACCAGAGGACTACAACAAGTTTGTATACTATGAAGAACCCAACACTCTTCCCAAGCAACATTGCTTAATTCCAGAACAATAGAATGTTGCAACCGACGGTCAGGCTGCAATTACCGATGGTCAGGATAATGATCAAAATAATGTGCAAGGTGATGAAGAACAGAATGAAGGACAAAATGATGATCAAGATGATAGACAAATAGCTGAACTTGTACTTGCAAGATATGTAAGAAGGAACCATCCAAAAATCCAGATCATAGGAGATAAGAAAGTTGGTACAAGAACAAGAAGTAAGTCTTTAAACTCAAATTGTTTAATTTGTGAGTTTGAACCAAAATCTGTCAATGCCGCACTTGATAATGAAGAATGGATAAGTGCTATGAATGATGAGATTGAGAAGATTGAAAACAACAAGACACGGTCACTTGTGCCAAGACCAGATGACAAGAATGTCATCAGTGCAAAATAAATATTCAGGAATAAGCTGAATGAGAATGGAGAAGTCACATGGAATAAAGCAAGACTAGTATTGTAATACCTACCTCTTAGGTTGCTTTTCAGTTTGTGGATGCCAAACTCTTTTAGGCATTTTAGATGTATGTGTTGATTTAATCAGATGGTTTAGATGATATTATGTGTTACATTTCAGTATGTTATTGATCCATTATTAGTATGTCATATCATTGGTGAATATATGATTTATGGTTATTTTATGATGCTTATGTATATGTTAGGATTTCATTTTGATTATGGTTTTTTGACAATACCGACCTTAGATTTATATGCACATGGATCATTGTATGTTTTCATTATTGTTTGATGTGCTTGGTATGGTATGGGACAGAGTCGTAGTTACTTGTTTTGGCGAGATCCACATGATAACCTAGTCTCAACCATTGTTTGCCATATGATATATGCATGTATGTTCATCTTGGTGATGACAGGTTTGCAGGTACTGGGCTACGTCTTCCCTGAATTGGCAGGAGTGAGCGTGCCCTATCGCATTAATCTCAATGGTAAGAGAGGGGAGATAGTTTTCAAGTCCAAATCCTATCCTAAACTAAATTGTCCTAGTTAGTGGACAAGTATCTGTTTTGACTACCCTGACTGAATTTGTATAGTTGATAGGAATTTGTGTATCCCTTTCCTTGATCATGTTTGATATTGCTTGTTTTCAGTTTCAGGTGCTTTATTTGATTATTTGAGTGTTATATCATGTTATTTATTTAATTGAACATTATTGCAATTAATTATTAAATATAGAGTATTTAATTAATTAAAAATTAAATTAAATATCTATGTTTAATTGAAAGTTTATTTAAAGTGCAATTATTGAATATTAATATTTAATTGAATAAATAAATGAATATTAGAGTAATTATGCTTTTATGCTTAGTTAAATAATTAAATATTTAGTTGCATGGATTATTGTGATGTAAATATTTAAGTTATTTAAATTACTATTTCATTAATTACATGTGCAAGATTTGGTTAAAAAGTATTTTCAAACTCAAGAGATCTCAACTTGATTTTAGGATTCAAAGTTGAGATGTGGAATTAAAAGATATTTTAATTAATTAATTGTTATTTTCTTTCAATTTTGGGAGAGTCCTTTTAGGAGTTAACTGGATGTGTTGTCATGAGGGTTTGCATGTTTAGGGAAAATTGAATCCCATTAGGAGCGAATTGGGGTTTCATTTTGTATTAACAGGTTTTGGAGATTTTGGGAGCTTGCTGTGTGTGCTTGGCTTTGGAAAAATTGAGGAATCTTGTGGTTGCTTGTTGGATTGAGGAATTGTGTGAATTCGTAATTTGCATGTGCTTGAATCTTCGTGGTTTCAGATCTGTGGTTGATTGTGCTTGGAGGTTTTTAGGGTTTTGCAATCTTCAAAGGCATAATCTCAGTTTTCTTGCATTGGATTTGAGGTAGGGTTTGTGATCCCTAAAATGGTTTCAATTTTGCAAATTTTGAGGTTTTCGGTGTTTGATTAGATGCATGTGTTTCATTGTGGCTTATAGGTGTTTATTAGTGTTTCTGTGATTTTGGGTATTTACAAAACCCTTAGATGTGTTATTTCCATTATTTATTATAACTTGGCATAGCTCAGTTATACTGGCCAAATTTTATTGAAAAATACCTCCTATAACTCCTAGAAAATGATAAATTAGATTGTCTATAGTTCAAACTATAGAGAAGGAAGAATTAATTAAATCTATGGAGAAAAAAATTGTTTTGGAGGCTAAAATATTGATTTTGGGCAAAATATTTACTCTCTGGACAAAAAACATAGTCAAAAAATACTTACACAGTAAACATTAAAAAAACACAGAATGAGACAAAACTTAGAAAAAGTCAAAATGAGGTTTGAGGAAAAAAAAACTATATGCATGACAAATTTAATTTAGTTGAAAAATTCATGTTTGGACTATTTGTCCTCTTGCATTCCGTAATTTAGAATTATAAAAAAACAAAAAATTAAAACAAACTAGTTTTGATTTGTTAATTTTGTTTAAAAAAAAATAATAATTAAAAAAAAATGATATTGCATGTGATATGGGGTGGGGCACCACCTCCCCAAATCCCCAGCGCTATGACAACACATGCCTTTACAAGCGCATGGTACTCCTAGGGAGTAGGGGAAAGGGGGACCACGTGGGGTCCTCACCTCCCCCACATACCCCCTTGCTCTTTCTTTTAGAAAAGCTACGTAGTTTTAAGGGGTTAGTTTAGTTTTTTTTTTTTAAAAGCTTACTTTATTTTCATAAAGTAGTTTTAACTATTATGTAATATGTGTTTTGAATTTATTTTATGTTTTTTTAAGTTTTTTTAAGAATATTTTAATATATGTAATTTAGTTTTTTTTATTTAATCATGGTTAATATTGTTAATTTAGATTTTAATTTTTCATTTAATTTAATTTTTATGTTACAAAGGTGATTATTAATTAATTCAAATTAATGATTAATTGGATTGAATTTTTTTAAATTGGCATTGATTTAGTTTTTTTTTATTAAATAGAATTAAAGTTATTTTAATTAAGATTTCTGTTTAATTAAAGATATTGTTCTTGTTAAAATATCGCATGTATTTCTGTGAGCATTATAAGGGGATTTATTTTGTCACTATTATTAATTGACTATTATTAAACAACAAATTTTATGGTGTAATTGGTTATTAGAGATATTATTGGACGATTAATATTGACGCTTATGTTACACCTAGGAGTTTTATAATTTTGTAATTATAACTGAAAATTGGTAATTATTTCTTAGATGTATTTATAAATTATTTTTATAAATAGATCTATAGGAGATGTTAATGTTTTATCAATATGAAATATTTAATTATTTCTAGATAGTAATTTTATTGAGTAAATGAATTTGCATGATTAGGAATCATAAATTTGTTTATTCCTACGTTGACATTATATTTGATTTTAATGCAGTCTGAATATGAATTATTGTACTATGATGTGCTTTGGGTGCATGTTTATATGAATTGGATGTTTTCCTATGTTATCATGCTTTCAGGTATCTGTTGGGCTAGATGACCCTATGACTTAAATCCAAAGGTTTTGAGATTGTAATTTTGCATGGTATTTGTTGTGATGTTAATTTGTAATTTATGATGATGTCATAGTCCTGATTTCCTATACCCAACCCAATTCAGTTATGATGTGCTTTATGGTCTTATGAATATACTGTGGATGTGTTGATGGCTATTGAGAACCTATGTGCTCCTGAATGAGCAGGATGTGATTTGTGATTATGAATATCTTCATGTGTTGATCTCAAGCCTAGGTACGTTAACTAAGTGTATAGTGGGGAAGTGGCTTGCAATGGAGGTCCAGGACTCTAAGCGGTTACTAGGTAAACCCATTGGTAAGTTACTTAATAAGTGATAATTTGAAATATTAAAGGGGTTTAAAATGAACTAATAAGATGTCTGAGTCTCTACCCATGCCTTGAGTGCTGTCGCATGATAGGATGGGAGTTGGGATCCTTATCTTTGTGAAAGGATTACTGAGCCACATAGTGTCACTTGGAGGCCAGAGTCAAGAGGTACTACTAGGGTTACCTTAAAGGTTGGGCTTATGTGATGACACTTCCCTATATACAACTTAGGTTATCCCACGTGTGTCAGTTACCTTTGGTGTTGTTTATTGTTCCTTGTTATGGTTTAGATTGCTTATAGGATCTTCCTTTGCATTGAAGTATGAGGTCATGTATACCTTGTTTGTATTCTTGTTGTATACTCCGTGTGGTGGGCTTGTCACTATCTCCTCAGCATGGTGGGAATGGACCTTTGGTTTCACGTGGTCGGGTGGTAGTGATTCTTATTACCATTGAGATTCTGACGGATTCTTCTTCATGCTTGGATGTTCCTTGTTGCAGTTTCATCTTCATAGTCTTTTGGAGACTTGCTCAGTTACTTGAGTTATGTTTTATACCATATATATATATTGGTTATCATCCCTTGGAGGATGTATTGTATTGATTATTATGTATTATTACATACCCTGCGATTTGTGCAGTGGATGTTGATTAGGTAGTATACCTTATGGTATCAGTTGTATATGTAATCTTTAATATTGAGATGTACGTTATTGGTTTCAGATTATGTAACCTTTATGTCAGTTCTCTATTATTGTAATCGTAGATTAGTTTGTTTAAGTAATTCTACATCAAGGAACCCTCGAGGAATGTTAATCATGTATGAGTTGTATTTCATGTATGTCATGTACTTCATTGTGTTGCTTCCGCATTGTTATTAATATTGTTTGTAAACATTTCAAAAAAAAAAAAAATTCTGTGAACTTAGTGTCGTGTTTTAGGTTAAGTTCTCCTGGGTTCCCTGGTGGGGCATTACAAGTATGCAAATGGTATGCACAAGAGGAAGGTATTAACTATGGAGAGACCTTTGCACCCGTTGCTAGGCTAGAAGGAGTAAGAATATTACTTGCTTATGCTGCATATAAAGGATTCAAAGTATATCAAATGGATGTCAAGTCTACATTCCTGAATGGAATACTTGAAGAAGAGGTATACATTGAACAACCAGAAGGGTTTGTTGATCCAGACAAGAAGGACATGGTATGTAGACTTCATAAAGCCTTGTATGGATTAAAACAAGCTCCTAGAGCCTGGTATGAAAAACTTCATTCCTATCTTATAACTATTGGATTTGTAAGGACTAGTGAAAATAATAATCTTTATTTGAAGGAAGATACTAATGCTAACACTTTGATTGCTGAAATATTTGTTGATGACATCATATTTGGAGGCAATGATATGCTATGCAAA
>MU223475.1:4289273-4306683 GCA_018584345.1 Thuja plicata
GCTGAAATATTTGTTGATGACATCATATTTGGAGGCAATGATATGCTATGCAAATCATTTGCTAATGAGATGAGCAAAGAGTTTGAGATGTCTATGTTTGGAGAGATCAAGTTCTTTCTTGGTCTACGGATCATTCAACAAAGTGAAGGTATTTTCATTACACAGTCCAAATACATTAAAGAGGTCTTGAAAATATTCAAGATGGAAGAATCCAAACTAGTTGGAACACCGATGTCTACTATATGTAAGCTAACAAAGGAGGAAAAGACAATAGAGGTAAATCAGACTTTGTATAGATCAATGATTGGAAAGCTCATGTATGTTGTACACACTAGACCATATATTGCACATGTAGTAGGAATTGTTGCTAGATTTTTTGCTAACCCCAGGGAATCACATATGACTGATGTGAAAAGGATTTTAAGATATCTGAAGAATACTGAGGAATATGGCTTATGGTATAGAAGAGAAGGCAAATTTGAACTTAAGGTGTTTACCGACACTGATTGGGATGGAAATATTAATGATCAGAAGAGCACAACTGGAGGAGCATTCTTTATGGGTGACATACTTTTCACATGGATAAACAAGAAGCAAGGATGTATCTCTCAGTCTACTGCAAAAGTAGAGTATGTTGTTGCTACTGCAAATTGCTCAAATATTGCATGGATCAAACAGTTGCTGGAAGGTATGCATATGAAGATCTTAGAACCAATGATTATATATTGTGATAACACCAGTGCAATAAACATTTCCAATAATCCAGTCATGCATTCCAAGACTAAACACATTGCCATCAAGTATCATTATTTGAGAGAACAAGTTCAAGCAAAGGAAGTGATACTTGAGTATGTGCAATCAAAAGAAAAATTGGCCAATATCTTCACCAAGCCACTGTCAAAGGATACATTCGAGTACTTGAGAAAGAGACTAGGGGTCAAACCCTTGTCTACTAGTCAGTAAAATGACTGAAGGCTACATCAGCCTACATACTATCAAAATACCAGTAATGTTGATGCAAGCATAGAAATGAACTTCAAAGCTACATCTATATATAGACATGTATATATAACACACCAAGCACTAGAGCATATTGTTGTATTGCTGATAGATAAGGAAAATTCAAGGAATATATTATGGATGGAGAAAAATGATTGTTTGACATGAATGTTAGATATTTGTAAAATATTTGTTTGGAATTGAAGTCAAAGGGAGAGAAATCATCTATATTATCAGATCTTTCTGGAAAGGGAAAGAGATTATCCATTACTCCAACAAGGAGAGATTATATCCGTAGGGAGAGAAATTGTATGAAAATATTATACAAAGGGAGAGTTGCTGACAAGAGAAAAAGACATCAAAAGAGAAGAGCAATCAAGCGGGAGAAATTGACACAAGGAGAGGACACAACACATTAGAATACAAAGAGTTGAAAGAATCAAATCTAAGCTAAAATAGAGCTTACTGATGGTTAGACATTTATTGGTTATCAAAACAAAAAGATTGGTAGTTTGACGAATCTCAACTATTGTATTTCATATTTAGTATAGTGTGATAATATAGTATGTTTTCATCAATACCAAAGGGACAGATTGATGACATGTAACTGATTGAATGTTTGACAATGTTAAGTTGAAGATAATGCAAGGCATTAAATCAATTAATTTATTATATTGTCATTGATGTCAACTTAATATCATCTGTACGGTCATGTACATAATGCCAAAGACTTCAGAGAATCAATGGAACAAAGGTTATGCTTTCAGTAATGCATAAAAGTCAAGTATTTACTTAGTAAAAAGAAACACCGATGGTCAGAGCAAAGAAGAACAGTCACAGTGATACCTAACTATCAAAAGCATAGTGTTGCCTGATGAGCAAAGCCACAGTGATGCCCGACGAGAAAAGTCAGAAGCTTGCCCAATGAATAAAATTCCAATGATGCCCGACAGATGGAGATCACGAAGCTAACTGGAGTCTCACCGACAGAACTATCAGTTGTCACTGAAAACTAACTATAGTGGTGACCGACGAAACAAAAAGTTCAGAAAATAACAAAATATCTAGCTAGTAGAGATAAAAATAGACTTAACTGGTTGTTTACTTTGTTTTATTTGACTAGAGATAAGTGATTGATTTAAAGCTAATTTGTACAGTTGGCAAGAAGATATCTATGAGACAAATAAGGAGTTATGCTTTAAATCTAATTGGCTGGATTGTTTTTCACGTCAAGAATCAAGTATCAAGAAATAGTGAATATCATGTCTATATAAGAGACAAGCTTAATTCATTTATGAATGGGATTAAGGGGAGTGAATAAAAAGAGGATGCTGAAGAGAAACTGATGAAGAACAACTTCATGCAGTCCTGATCAAACAAGTTGAAGGAGAGCTAAGGAAATCTACAAACACCAACAAATAGTGAAGCACATCATCACAGAGCAGAAACTATGGAGCACAAAGGATTGAATTGATACATTGATTAGAGAGGTAATGTACTTAAATATATCTGAAAATCTGCAATTTCAAAAGTTGCAATATGAACAGGTCATAGTGTTTTAGTTTAACCATTGAAGCATCAAGTCTCTTAAGCGAGTAAGACTTAATAGTCTTCTATATATTGAGGTACATCCCAAGGAGTGCCAAAAAGGTTGATTCATGAAAGTAGCATTGGACTTTCTCGATACCTATTGACAATCTAAGAAGGAGGATGATTCAAGGATGGTAGCAATAGATGCCCAATACTAAGTGACAACCTCTATGTATAAAATCCTCTAACAAGGTCGCACTTAATAGTGTGTTTGTAACCTTTTACAGGGTTGGCTCCTAACATGGATCACTTCAGAAGAGTGAAAATTTGGGGTACCGGTCCCAGTGGTTTTTCCCTTAACAGGGTTTCCACATTCAAAATTCATGTGTTATGTGTGTATGATTCATTTCTTTACTATTTTGTATCTCACATAGCTAACTCTAGATTGATCAGTATACTCTGCTTATTTACTGAGTTTCGGTAAATAGTTATACTGCTTATCGGTAATCAAGAAAGAATAAGGATTGACAGAGCAAACCAATAGACAGTTAATCAGTAATAGTATTTCATGACATGCATCTTGTAGGGACATAATAATCTGAGGTTTATAGATTGGTGGTTAATTTTGAAGGATAAATTTTGAAGCCACTGATTCACCCCCCCTCTCAGTTATTACTAACACTTCAAAGTGTGTGTCAAAGTTGATCTTGCCAACATTTCCATCCACAACATACCTTCTTCTTATCCTCACATTCATTATTCAACACATACTTTCCATCTTTCCATACCTTTTATCCAATCCATGGCATAAAATCTTCACCACCATCTACCCTTATCCTCCATATGTGTCCTTTATCACCGACTTATCAATATCTTTGAGCATCCTAGCCATATTCATGGTTTATTATAGCATATCTTTAAGAAGAGCATTGTCCAAAGAGCCAAATGTTGGGGAAATTTTGAAATATTGAAAAAAGAAAATAAAATGAAAAAGAGAATAAGTGCCTTGGTAAAAACCTGGTTAACGGGTGCCTTGGTAGCAAAAGTAAAGAGAAATCAATCCATCCTATGGTGAAAACCACTTCTTTTGGCACCTTGGACAAGTACCATAATGAAAACCTGGCAAACATGCATCATGCATAATTCATTCCTCTTGCACTCTACACTTGGGGGCAAGTTTCATCCATGCTATCCTCCATCTTCCTATCATTTATCTCACTTGCATCCATATTCCCTCTTTTACCTTTGGTCTTAACAAGGTTGAACATATCCATGAGAATCAAGTATCTTGACACTGTTATCCTTTCCATCTGCTTATTCACCTGTTGCATCCATGCTATCCTATCATGATCTTGCTTCTCCCCAATCCACCTTCATTATTCCTATGCAGTGTTTCCATAATCCCAAATCATCCCCTCATAGATTCCATCACCCCTTTATCCTGATCATGCTATCTTATCCACATCTTACCCAAATTGATCTATTGGTCTTGATCAGAAATGAAGGATGTAAAGTACAAAATTTGTTATCAAAAAACCCTTGACATGTCCACTCTTTTGGACTACCCACTTTCATGACACCAGATAATTATCCTATATGCTATCTAGAACTGCATCACTGGCTTTCATTTATTATCCAAAAAACATGTTTTGCATTGCTATATCCTTTTTCCTTAGCTTGGGTAATCTTGAGGAGATGGTCCTACGGGTCACATTCACATTCTTCATCCATCAATGACCTTTCCGTTTCTAATCCATCAGCTTGCAGATCCATCCTTCATGTCCTATACCTTGCTAGACATTGGGGGAAAACCACTGTGATTTTTTTTGAGAGATGGTAAAATCTAAAAAAATCTAAAAAATAAAAAAAATAAAAAAATAAAAAAATAAATTTAAAAATATCTAAAAAATAAAAAAATAAAAAATCTCTAAAAAATAAAAAAGTCTCTAAAAACCCAAAAACATTAAAAAATCCAAAAATCTTGCATACAGTCTTTGAGTTGCATTCTTGCAAACTAGGTTTCATTTGCCCAAGATTCACATGGTCTCATTTTTTTTACTTGGGGGAAAACATCATGGATTTTGGTACTAAATGGATTCAGAAGTGTTACATCTTGGTCACAAGACAAAAACAAATTTTTAGAATTCAGAGGAGAGCTATTTTGGAACCTTTGATGGATATCATTGTTCAACCCTAAACAGTTTGATCCTACAACATGATCCTTGAGTTCCATTGACTTATTTTATCAGGATTAAAAATTTACAACACCCTAATTGATCAAAATGTTTAGAATTCTTTTTGAAAATCTTGATACATTGCGATACACTTGAAATTTTTGATGAGTTTTTCTTTGACTTTTTTGAGTCATGTCTTTTTAGCTAATCAATGATGTTTTGACTAGATTGGCAATGATGGAGACTTGATGTTTTCTTGGCTTTTGTGTGAGTGTTTTGAGGAAGATCCACTAACTTGTGTGAATTCATCTAAGGACATGGTCATCAAAGAACCATTGATGACATTTATATAGGAAGGAGGACTAACCTTTGTTTGTTTACATAAAAGGATACCTTGACTATTTAGATCTTCAATATCTTAATACCAAAATCCACTTGCAACATTGAATCCATTGAAACAGGTATCCATACTCCCATAGTTGGTCATTCAACTAGTGAGGGTTGTACTAGGTTCCTAAAATCGGTTACTAAATGAGATGAAAGTCATATTCATATTCTTATGGTCATAGTGGCACTAGTAAGGATTGTATCAAACCCTAGTTCCATAATGCTCAATGATGAAAATATATCTCTTTTGCAGTTCTTTCACAAAAAACTAGTGACCATTAGTTGCATTGCATTGCATTTTCATGTTAGATTAATTGTATGTTTATGGAATTTTCCTTAATCAAGGGGCTGGAAGTTAATCATGATTTCATCATCAAAGTCCTAATCAATGACCTCAAATGTCTGATCCATAAAATTGATCAATGTTACATCAAGGATATCATCACTATGCATCTGCTCACCTAGGGGCAATCACACCATTTGATCAACTAGGGGTAACCTAATTTTGTTCATCACTTGAATCACATCTGCACCTGAATCATATCAAATGACCCTATCTATCAGATTCCCACCATTAATCTTCCCATCAAATCCAATCCAATCAAATATTAATCAATCAAGTCATCCAATTGATCATCTAAAGTCAATCATTTATCCGATCATCTGTTTGCTCATCTTGAGCGCATCAAGTTTCCTAACTCTAGATCTTGAGGAAGGAAAATTAATCCATTTGTTTGTCTCTCTAGATCTTGAGAGCGAATTATCAATTTATCCAATCAATCCATCAACATACTTATCCTATCTGATTGACATCAATACAACATCAACCAAGTGATTCTGACTGACATCATGTGATATCCGATCATCATCACCTTTTCTAAAACATAAATAAAATTTTCTCAATCATAGCTATTGTCATCTTCTCTCATAACCAAGGCATTTTCAAAGTGATTTTATCAGGAAATGAATCTCAATTTCCCAAAATCAACCAAATTATCTACCATCATCTCAATTCATTTCCCAAGGGGGCATCATATCCACATCAAAAGTTCAAATCAGGATTTTTCATCATATCTATATCAAATCTGGGGCATTGAAAATTCAAAATTTTATCAGTGGGGCATTCTGTATCAAATCAAATCAGTTATGAATCCGAGTTGCGAATCAGGGTCTCAAATCAGAGTTGTGAATCAGGTTTATCATCAAATCAAATCAGTGCATCGAATCAATCAGGTTTTCAAATCAGAGCAGTTTAGCAATCAATCAATCAGTGATCAGGACATGCAATTTACTTTGAATCAATGTGCTTCACACAACAATTCAAAGAGTGGCATTTGTAGACACCCAAAATTGACTAGGTGTCTTAGTATCATCAAAATCTACAAATCTCAGCAAGTCTCATCAAAATGCTTAAAATGCTTCTAAATGGATCAAAATCAATTAAATGGACATTTATCAATCAAAGTGGATTAAATCAAATAAAATCAAAGGATTAATTAATAATGAAATCAAATAATCAAATATAAGCCTAAAAGGGGTCAATCAAATTATATAATTGATTTTAATCAATTAATCATATAGTTTAAATAAAAAATCAAATTGAACCTATTCACCCTTACATGGCTAATTTAATTAATTGATTGAATTAAATAAATCCTAATTTATTTCAACATAATTTGATCAACCAATGAGAATTGAGGACTTTGTCTCTTTATCCCAACCTTTGAGACAACCATTTAAATGGTCCCCCCATTTGAAACCATTTGAGAGATCAAACTTAACCAAGGATTAACCCATGGTCAATTCACTCTACCCCCTACCCTTGGGATTTTACTATAAATATAGGTAATTTCTAAGCATAAACATAGCCTAGAGAATTCAAATGCATAACATCATTACTATAGGCAATTTGATAGAAATTGAGAATTATTTTGAATCTTTGAAAGCAAATTGTGAGATTTGAGAGCATATCATGAGCATTTGAGTTCATCTTTGAAGCAAATTGAGAGAATTTAGAGCTAGATCAAGCATTTTTATCATATTTTCTCATTCTAGGATGGTCACTAGTGGAGATTAAGGCTGAGAGCTCTACTTGCAAAGCCTAGTTAGAGAACCATGAGATGTCATGGATTTTAAATGCAATTCTTTAGATTAAATTATTATTTCTTTCCATAGAATTGTGTTTAATTGTCCTAATTTCATGAAGGTGTATTAACTCACACACAATAGTACCTAAACATACTTATTCTTTCCATGAAATACTTTGTCTACTACTTTGTCTACTTTTGGATTATCCAAGCGAGCAGACATATCAATCGAGATGTTAGATTCTCTCAAATTTTCATCATTGTTATAATCCTTATCAATATTGATATGACTAGGTCTATGATCTACAATGTAATTGCACACAGTTAAGAGATAGAAGGTCTTGTTGGCTAAATGAAAGAATAGGAGTTTTGCTTGAACAAGAAAGTACAAATATATGAATACCAGTTTTGAAATAAAGATAATGTTTCGATAATAAATTAATAATGGACCATGATAACAAACTCTAGTTATATGTGGAATGATGTCTGATATAACTTCTGATGCCTAGTCTTGATAGATTCCTAATCTAAATTTGGATATATATTCTAATTACCTGCATAAGTGAGAATATAATCTTGATTACTACCTTTGATTATTATCCACATAAACCATTGAATGAATGACATTATTGAATCATTGTTATAGAATATAAGCTTGTTGATCAGGGGGTCTGTATATGTTTTCTCATATAAAAGATATGAAATAGATTTGACGCTATATAAAATGGATCCGCCAATGGATTAATATGATTATATGAATGTAGATTAATGGTTTGATAATCCTTGATAATACATTGATACATATTGCTAGTTTCTTCTATTACATTTCTTGGAGACTGAACTTTTATTTGTTTTTCTGATGAAATAATATGAATGACAATGGGCTTCATCTCTGAAATCTTCGTCTCTGTCAAGATTTTAGGTCATTCATGGATCTTATTAACTATATAAACATTCGAGGACACATAGTTAGGAAGACCAGAGTCATTTGTGTTCTTGAAGTTGTTCTTGTTAGAGTAAAAAGGTATTTCACTTATTAATTAAATTATTATTAATTTAATTATTAAGTCACTTTTTCTCTCTAGCTCACTTAAGCTAAATTAGGCATATAATAATTAATTATTATCATGCAACCTAGGTTTCTCCTTTTTAGGGTTTTGGTAATCTTTTATAAGGTTTGATCTCTTTGTATTTGTAATTATTATGTATTCACTTATTGGATCAATTGAGGATGTTATTGCATTGAGGGTTTTCTCCATTATTTGCACATGATGTTTCCTCTTCCACAGATTTGTTGTTTTTGACCTCCATAGCTTTTACTTCTCTCTTTCTGTGACAGGTGTTTGCATGTAGGTGATTCTTGGGAGATGCGGGGTTGAGATTTTCATCAACTGCAATATGGTATTAGAGCTCCAGATCTTCATGCCCTTGTTCTCTTCATGAGAGTTTTTTCCTTGTCATCAGATCTATATTATTTTTCAAGGTTTTGTGGATCTGGGGGGAGTTATTTTTCAGAGAACTTTGGGAACAAATGGACCACCTAGTTGAGTCTAAAAGACCCAAAAAACCCTATTTTCATATAAGGCACATTCAATTTAGATGTAGTTGAAATACGTGCCCTCTTTTTTGCAAGCACGACCTTGTCACACTTTTCGAGGCAAAAATCATCTCAGTTTTCACACCGCCTTAGTTTCTATGCCACCTCAAAATTCATGCCACCATTTTTGAAAAAAAAATTGCATGAAAAATTTAGTTGTTTTTTTGGGTTCTTCTTATTTTGGAGCAGTCTTCAGTTTTTTGCTTGTATCTTGAGCTGACGGAGGTGTTTTTGCCAAATGAGATATCATCAGAAAGCTGGTTCCAAGCCCGACCTGATTGTCTAGGTTTGGATTTCTGATTTTTCATCTCGCAACTATTTTTTCTTATCAAATTCAGGAATCCTTTTTGCACTTCGGGAGCCATATCTTGCTCATTCAGACTCTATTTTTTGAATTTTGCATGGCATTGGAAAGATGGTTCAATGCTCTATCTTATTTCATGGGTATCACACCCAAATTTAGATCCAGGTAGTTTTTATTCAATTTTTTTTATTTTTGCAATCTGGTGGATATCTTGGATGTTTCAGGTCCTAGGATCATTTTTCGTGCATGGGATGACTTCTTATTAGCTGTTATTCATGTTTCTACAACTTTATGTCATTCATGAATATTGTAGACATTGATTCTGTAACATTTTATTTTTTGCAAATAAATTGAGATAAAGTGTCATCTGTTGCATGCTTGGGATCTTGCACCTTTTGTGCTTGTTTGTACTTGCACTATATTATAAAGTGCCATGGGGGGTTTATGTTTGTCTTTTTTGTCATCTACCTTTGTCAAGTGAGTGTTCCTTCCATGAAATTAGCCTCATGATGTGTGTCAAGAGAGTGATCCTTCCATGACACCATCCTTTATGTGTGTTTGTACTTTCATCATGCAATTATTCTTGGCAGCCTCTTTCAATGTATCTATCATACCTCTCTGTGCTCAACATTATGGGGGGTATTTCCTGTTGGTTCTAATATTTCCTTGGTTTGATGGAGTGAGCTATGTATTTAGTATTTATTCCTATGTACTAGGTGGATGCAATGGCTGGGTACCTATGCATTTCAGTGAGATGGATCATTTACCATATGGACACTCTTTTTTTTCATTCCAATTTTGGAGGCTTGCTTCCATGTTTTGATCAACTTTTTAGACTTTGGTATTTTTTGTCATCTATATCTTCAAGTTTCAATGTTTGCCTTTCTTTTCCATCCTGATTTGAGTAGTGTCATTTGAGGGCACTCATATAGATTACAATATTCTTTACCCTATCATGTTCTATTATAGTGGATGTTCTAGTAGTTATTCTTCAATAGTGTTTTCAGCATCATGCTTTAGTGGTGTTCTACATGTTCTTCTTTTGTTCCTATTCTTCTGGGAAATTCTATAGCTGGAGGCTTCTTCAGTCCTTCACTAGTATTCATCTATTTTTGGAGAGGGGTTTTCCCACTGGGTTTTCTCCTTTTCTCTTCTTTACAAAGTTTTTTGTACTTGGGTACCTGATCAAGCCTTGTTTTTGGGACCCATTTTACTGCTTTCAGTAGTTGTTTCTAGGTTTTAGCTTCTCCCTAAGTTTATCTTAAGGGGAGTGTTAGAGTAAAAAGGTATTTCACTTATTAATTAATCATTATTGATTTAAATATTAAGTCACTTTTTCTCTCTAGTCCACTTAAGCTAAATTAGGCATATAATAATTAATTCTTTTATTAATTATTATCATGCAACCTGGTTTCCCCTTTTTAGGGTTTTGGTCACCTTTTATAAGGTTTGATCTCTTTGTATTTTGTAATTATTCTGTATTCACTTATTGGATCAATTGAGGATGTTATTGCATTGAGGTTTTTCTCCACTGTTTGTACATGATGTTTCCTCTTCCACAGATCTATTATTTCTGGCCTCCATAGCTTTTTCTTCTCTCTTTCTGTGATAGGTGTTTGCATGTAGGTGATTCTTGGGAGCTGTGGGGTTGAGATTTTCATCAAATCCAATATTTCTTGTCGCCCTTGTGGTATCCATAGCAACATCTGCAAAAGAAGCTAGAAGAGAAAGACATAAGCGCAAAAGAGATGAAATTCCTTTTTATAAGCGTATTATCCATTCCAATGAGATGGATTGTCATGACCAAATTCGCATGAGTAGAGGAGTCTTCTTTCATCTAGCCAATAATCTAAGGCAAAAAGGAAGCATTAGAGATACAATACACATAACAATAGAAGAACAACTAGTGTTGTTCCTCCATATCCTTGGCCACAATTTGCCTTGGCCACAATTTGAGGAATCATAAGATTGTCTATAACTTTGGGCACTCAGGAGAGACAGTAAGATGATACTTCCACAAGGTCTTGACGACTATATTAACACTCCATGCAAATTATTATTTTTCCCTTGGTCCAAACACTCCTCCAAAAATTAGTGGGAAGGACTATTTCGATCCGTACTTCAAGGTAAATCTCCTAGTGTTATAATTTTTTTCCTTGAGACTTAATCCTATTACCGTGCATTCATTTGATTATAAATTTTCTTATTATAAGAATGTGTTGGAGAAATTGATGGATCCTATAAACCAATCACTATCGATGTTGATAGACAAGCTAAATATTGCGATAGAAAAGGCAACTTGTTGCAAAATGTTATGGGTGTGTGTTATTCTTGACTTCACAAAGGAATAAATAACTAGGTGTATCATCTTAAAATGGAAGCACTTCCATTTTGGTAGGTTTAGCACCCTCATTTAGTACACTTGCATATTAGATTTGCATTTAGGATGCATCTGCACTTGATTCTGCATTTCTAGGTGAAATTAGGGGTAGGATCCTGTGGATCCTCCTTAATTTCCCTCTTTGTGGCTTTATTTTTAGGTAGAACCAATGTAATGGCTCTCATAATCTTCATCATACCTCTTCTATGGCCTATGTGCCTCTCCCCAACACTCAAGTGTGTTTTTTCACCTTCATAGGTCCCCGACTGACCTGGGAATCTTGCAGATTTCTTAAGGCGACGTTCCTGAAACCTCAGGTCAGGGTTGAGGTCGATTCTGACCTAGGTCAAAATCAAGGTAAACCTTGACCTAGGTCAAGGTCGAGGTCAACCTTGACCTAGGTCAAGGTTGAGGTCAATTTTGACCTCTACCGGGTGTTGGTCCCTACTTTCAGATCCAGAACATATTGGGGCCCTAAACTTAAAAATAGGTCCCTGGGTCCGAGTGCAGAAGTGTTTTTTCTTATATTCAAAATAATACATCCCCTCCTTGGTTGGTGATTGTAATTGGACCATAATTCAAAGAAAATTTTTAATTTGGGTCCCTTGCATTGCCCTAGGAGGTCTATCTTGAGATCTCTATATAAGCACTCTCTTTTGCCTTCATTTGGACATGACAAAATTATGATTATGACATGTTGATGATGCAAGAATGTAAGAGGATGATATAGAAGGACAAGATATTATGATGTCTTAATACATACAAGAATTTTTGTGGACAAGCTATTGTGGATCTTCATTGGAGCAAGAAAGAGTTCTTCCTTCCTTCCTTCTTCTTGGATCTACCATTTTCAACATTCAAGTGTTCAAAAGATACCATCATGGGGTAGCAACTATGGATTAAAAATTTGGTAGGAATACTTTAGCCTTGGGGGCTTGGTATGATTTCTTTATCATATTCAAATCTATTTATTTCTCTCTCATTTTCAATTCATGCTTGGGTTTCAATCTAGAGGATTAGATCTTGACATTATACATTCAAAGCTCTTTCTAAGAGCAACACACACATACATTCTATTACATACGACTATTCATGGAGGTGGAAACCACAAAAATTGGGGTTTGACTAAGGAAAAACCCTATATAGCCACCCCAAAACACCCTTTTTAAGATATCTACAGTCGTTGTTTTGGGAGTTGCAGGCCAGCATCGACATTCTATTTTGGGCCAGAATCAAAATTTTTGGGTCAGAATCAGACATTTTGGGTCAGATGCGACATTCATTTCTGGGTCAGAATCAGAAATTTTGGGTCATAGGTGACATTCATTTTTGGGTCAAAATCAGAACTGAGTCAGATTCAGAAAATATTTTTGGGTTTTCTTTGTCTCTGTGTTTTTGTTCCAGATCCGGTTGCAAATTTTCCAGAAACTTGACACAGACATCATAAAAGGGGTATTTTCAGATCTGCTATAATGTGAGGTATGTATTTTACTCCATTATTCTTTGCAAAAATTTTCAGCTTTACATTCCTTATCATTGCAATATAAATGTAAATATGGCATAGGGTCTCTTTTATATGCAAATCCCCATTATTAAAACCCTATTTAAAAGACCATCCAATTTTACCCTTTATATTTTGGTGAACCCATGATAGACAACTCTTTCTTTTTGCTGTTAGATTTGCATTTTATGTTAGATCTTTCATGCATATAGAAGTAGATTTATTTTATGCTATTGCATTTATATTTCAAAAATATATAAAAATTACAAAATTTCTTTAAAAACACAAAAACATTTACATGGTTGTAATTTTACTTTGTGTTCAACATGTATGACTTTTGTTTTGAATACTTTGATGAGACTTTTATTGCATAAGAGGATAGATACCTTAATGAGGTACATGGAAGTGAGAATGAAATGGTTTGTATAAGATCTCCATGGATCCTATTCCTATTTCATCCTCCTCCACAGCCTATCCAATTAACCTTTACCATAGGGTGTGTGCATGGTTACCTTCATATTCCACTATTTGCAACATTGATGCACCTAGAATGTTATATCCTAAACCTTTGATGATGGTAAAAGGATGTCCTCGAATAACTATTAAGGGTAAACCTAGAGATCCTTTGGATTTCTTTGATAACATGGATTCTATTTCACATGCTTATCACACACAGAATAATCCTCCACCTATTGTTCCATCTTCTTTACCTCCTTCTCAACCCATGCTTCCTCAAGCACCTAGGTTACCTTCTTCCTTTAAGGAGTATGACTTAGTTGAGAAATTACATGCTACTCCAGCTAAGATATCTTTATGGGAATTGCTACAAAATTATCCTACATATCATGAGGCTTTGAAAAAAGCTTTATCTACTCTTCCTACTCCACCTCCTAACAAAGAGAATATCAATTTATTTTTTGGAGTGCATGCATACTATGCCTTCTATACCTCCTATTGTGTTTATTGATGATGATTTACCTTCTATTGAGGCTTTGAATCAATATGATGCTCCTATGGTTGGTGTTTCTATTAATAAGAGTATCATTTGTAGAACATTAATTGGAAATGGATCTGGGCTTAAAGTTTGTAGCATGGATATGCTTAAGGAAATTAAGGCTGATCTTACCACTATTCAATTGAATAATATCCCTATTCATGGATTTGATAATATCGCAAAGAAAACTTTGGGCATTATTACACTGCCTATTAAGGTTGGTCCAGTTCTTCTCAATACACCTATTCATGTTATGCCTAGACCTCTCAATTATAACCTTTTGTTAGGAAGACCTTGGTTACTGTTCAGGATTAGAATTGTAACCCTAAATTAGGCATTAAGGCTTCATGGCAATTCTATCTGACAATGGAAACTTCCTCTAACTATGGGTGAACTATGGATGAGGAAGAATCTCCGGATTCTAGGTCAGTTCCTATCTGATATGGAACATCACCTCCTGATTGGAAATTTAAGTGAGAAAAGGGGAGAGAAATTTAAAATTGAACTTGCATAAAAAAGGTGATACACCAAGGAGATTCAAATTCTTTTGAAGCTTCAAATTGACATACACTTATCATACCCTGATGGATCTCTGCACTATCATTCACTACTCAATACATAGATTAATTGGAAGGTGACAACTAGGGTTTGACCACAAGTAGTACTTTTACCATTAACAACATGTAGATTCTGCAAAAGGCTTATATTCTGTAATATAGAATAGGAATCAATATAATTCACTAAAATATATTCCAAAGGTATTACTCTTATATGCAGAAAATTGAAAAGGAACTTTGAACAAATGAACACAATAAGAAGTATGTAAAAAAGTGGGGCCACTATATTCTTCTCAAAATCTGTATATAAGTTACATGTAGGAAATCCCAAGCAATGGCAAGGAATGATGAAATCCTCTTGCACACAATCGAAAATAACAAGCATGGAATTAACTGGAATACAAAGAAAAAATGAATCAACAACAATAGGAATTAGAAATTCACTAAAGCTCCTTTTTCACTAATTTTTAGCCCCTAAAACCCCACTTAACCTATAACTCAAGAGGGACATAACCCTAACCACTACTCAACATCATAACCACACATAAACTCTGTCGACACCACACCCAAGTATTGGAGGTAACTGCAGTTTGTTTGAGTTTGCTGTCGATATGACCATCTTCAAGGAAAAGACAGTTGTAGTATGTCGTGGCACTTAAAAGTACCAATGTGGCTTTGTAGAAGGGATGTTGATGCACTGGCACTGACATAGTATTTACCTCATCTATCAGCGGACTTCAGTTTTGAGTAAAACACATTGTATCTGTTCATTGACTCACTTTGCATCTTAGGGTTTTCTATTGAAGTGCCACCATGTTGGTTTCGAAACCATGATCATCTGCAACTGCCATGTTCTATGGGAAAGAAATTCTATCTTGAGCTCTTAATAGAAAGGAAAGGATGTAGTTTTGTTTTCCATATCACATGACATCTTTTTCTCTGAATCTCACTTCAAAGGCCGCGACTTTTGATTTGCTGCTTGCTTGAACACGGGCCCCAACTGTAAGTTTACTTACATGTGATTTGATGTTGAGATATTTTTCTGATATTATGCCATAACACATGGCACTAAATAATGATTTGCAACTTAGTTTTTTTACCTCCATCGCGGGTTTTGAACTTGCAGTGTATAATGAAGACTCAGGGAGTTCTTCTCTGTTTGTGATCGCCATCACTCCATTTGGAATTAAACACCACTGCAATCTTGGATTGGTCTTCAAATGTGATTGAGATGTTGACCCATGAACCTCAGCTCTGAACTGGGGATAGCTCAATCATAGTTTCAGACTTATCCCTAGTCTGTTGTGTGAGATGTAACTGAGAAAAAACACCGCGGCCTCCTCTGTATGTCTTTTCACTTCCTTCTTCAGACATGTCGGCAACTGACCAATTTATGAATGTTTTATTTGTGACCACCATGTGGGTTTTTTGGAAACTGTGACTCTCTTTAGAATTTTTGAAAAATGTAGCTTATGACTGAAAGATGCAGTGTATACATTTAGTTTTTGCTTCAAGACATCTTTCAGTCATAAGCTTCACATTTTTTGTGCATGTTGCTACATCATGACTGGAAACATGAAGACACATCTCTTCGCACATACAGATAAGTCAACTCCTTCTATTGTTTGTTCATTCTTTTCTCTCTACATTAATATGATCTCCACTTGCTTAGTGTTTTGATGTATGTCGGTACTCTCTGTCTGATGTTTGACTGTAGTTAAAACCCACATACAACTTTCAAAACAAGTATATGTTTACTCTCAAACCCATTACTGCAACACTGCTTATTGTCGATCCTTCACTGTCATTCTCTCATGGTGGCTTTGCACTTGAAGGTGTCGATTTAATGCTTGTGTCAACTTTGAAGTGAAACACGAGATTTTCACTGTTTGAATGTTTTAATAAAAACATCATTACTGTTGTCTTCAAATACAAGCATGTAGTAAGCACAACATATGCTTCTGTTGGATGACACTCCACTGTCTGAAAAAGAAACACACATAAAATTTAAACTGCAATATATGTTAAAAAAAACATTAGCTTACAGTTTTGCTAATAGTATCGAGCATCTTTTAATAATAATATACACATAGATATATTGAATATACTATTGTCTTTCATGTAAGAATATACTATTTTCTTTTTTTGAAGTATACCTAGGAAAGAACAAACCCATGGGGTTCGAGCACGGGCTTGTGACTCCCATGGATTTTACTTCAAAATAGTAAACCCATTATGTATATACAATTCTTATTACATTACATGCCCTGTTCTGTTATCAAGAATGATTTGACATTTCAAAACATCTATATGAGATGTAAACTTTGCAAAAAGAAACTGTCTCAATAGTTTGTCTAAAATAGATTATGTATTGCAATATTTCAGCATGATCAAGCATAGTTTTATTTAATGAAGCTTCTGAATATCTTGTAATACTTTCTCCATTATGTTTGCTTTCTGTATGTGTAAACCCATGTCCTTGTAGTTTTCACATTATTTGCACTATGCTTTTACTCTGTCAGCATTTTCTCATTTAACACAGTTTATGCATAATATTTATGTATGAAATTTCAACTTAGATCCTCCAAGTGAACTTTTAAAAATGTATAGCAGCCAGATATATGTGAAGAAGCACTTACTGTAACAGCACTTTCACACTTTCCATTAATTGCATAAAAAAGAGTGAATCTTTAGAGTCTTTCAATTCTACAATTCACTAGCTTTCTTTGTCCATGTCCTTTCTGTAGCATCTTTGACTCCTTCATGTGTCTATATCTCATCCTTCTTATGTACATGAGCAATAACCTTCTGAGATATCAACCATCCTTTTGCATATAATGCCTTATGTGAAGTTCGAGCACGGGCTCGTGACATCCATTGCATCATTTTCTTTTGTTTCC
>MU223475.1:4312624-4351986 GCA_018584345.1 Thuja plicata
TTGATTGAGCACTCCATTAGTACACTTAGACTGATTGTGTTGTTCATTACAAGGATAACACCACTCATAATCTGTAACAAGGTTATTCTGGCTAGGAACAATATCTCTAACAACATTGAGAGGTGCTAGATTGTATGGCCTATAAGGCCTTTGATTTCAGTTTTGCCTATTTGCATTACTATTCCCTTGATATTGCTACTTATTGCCTTGATAACTAGGCTAATTAGGCTGCTGAGATGAGGAACTAGAAAATTGATTTTGAGTATGGGCTATGGGATGGCTTTGCTGCCTTTTCAAGTTCACTAATTTATTCCCAAAAGTTTGTAGCAAACTCTTAATCTTTTGCCGGCTATTTTTTATACTTTCCAATTCACTAGGAGGGACCATAGGCATGATTTCTTCACTTTTGTAAGATGGCAATGGAGCTAATGGTGGAGTAATCAATGGGATATTGGGCTGGATATTGGAAAAGTAAGGCATGGGTGGCCTAGGAGCTATCTTTCCTTCCTGAATGAGACTATTCTCTACTCTAATTGCAATATCATAGGCCTAAGGTAAAGAATTTCCTCCCATGGATTGGATCATTACTGAAATATCACTATTCAAGATTTTAAGAAAGTATAGAAAAACATATTCGGTAGAGGGTCTTACCATGGCAGGAATTCTATTCCAAGTCTTCTAGAATCTGACATTAAAATCACTTAACTCTTCTTGAGGAGCCCTTTTTATAGTAGTTAATTTCTCTACTAAAGACAAATTGTCAGATTTATCCTCAAAAAACTTAGAAAGATTTTCTCCAAAAACATCCCATGTAGCAAGAGAATTTATTGGAAGATTTCTGAACCAGGCAAGAGCTTTACCTTTAAGTGATGCAGCCAATAGCTTCATAGCTACATCTTCCTTTGTGACATGGTGGACATTGCACAAGGATGCAATATCTCTGATGTGTTCAATAGCTGTCACTTGACCTTCTCCGGTGAATGATGGCAAACCTTTCAAGGTAGCCATGGGTATATTGTTGTGATTTGCAATCCGGAGAGGACTACCTTGATCAAAAGGGACAAAAGGTAGATTTCTTGCCATTCCTACTGTTGGTGGTACTTGTTGTTGAATAGCAGGTACAATAGGAGGTTGAGTATGATGAACTACCTTCCTTTGGTAAGTCTTCAAATTGTGGGTATTTGCTGCAGTAACACTTGTAGAAGCTCCAAAAATAGAATTATTTATAGACAAATCTTCAATACTTGGAAAATTTGATCTAGAATAAGTAGGAACACTCAGATCCTTAGGAAGATTGATTTCTTCAATAATAACCTCAAGTTCTTCTAAATTCACAGCTTGGTCTTCAAAAATGGGATTATCAAATGAAGAAAAATTTGAATTCAATAAAGCACCTCTAGGATCTTGTAATGTTCTTCCACCTCTAGATGATCTTCCTCCTCTTCTGCTTGACTGTAACTCCTGGTACACAAATCCTTGCTTGTTTGATCTTGTTGGAGTTTTTCTCATTAAAATCCATGCTGAGAGCTAAAATCAATCACAAAACTTAAATCAAAACTGAGAAGTAGTTCGCGGTCCCACCTGGCATGCCAAAAACTGTTCAAGATTAGAATTGTCACCCTAAATCAGGCATTAAGGCTTCATCGCAATTCTATCTGCCAATGGAAACTTCCTCTAGCCGTGGGTGAACTATGGATGAGGAAGAATCTCCAGATTCTAGGCCGATTCCTATCTGATATGGAATATCACCTCCTAATTGGAAATTTAACTGAGAAAAGGGGAGAGAAATTTAAAATTGAACTTGCATAAAAAAGGTGATACACCAAGGAGATTCAAATTCTTTTGAAGCTTCAAACTGACATACACTTATCATACCCTGATGGATCTTTGCACTATCGTTCACTGCTCAATACATAGGTTAATTGAAAGGTGACAACTAGGGTTTGACCACAAGTAGTACTTTTACCATTAACAACATACAGATTCTAAAAAAGGCTTATATTCTATAATATAGAATAGGAATCAATATAATTCACTAAAATATATTCTAAAGGTATTACTCTTATATGCAGAAAATTGAAAAGGAACTTTGAACAAATGAACACAATAAGAAGTATGTAAAAAAGTGGGGCCACTATATTCTTCTCAAAATCTGTATATAAGTTACATGTATGAAATCCTGAGCAATGGCAAGGAATGATGAAATCCTCTTGCACACAATCGAAAATAACAAGCATGGACTTAACTGGAATACAAAGAAAAAATGAATCAATAGCAATAGGAATTAGAAATTCACTAAAGCTCCTTTTTCACTAATTTTACCCCCTAAAACCCCACTTAACCTATAACTCGAGAGGGACGTAACCCTAACCACTACTCAGCATCATAACCACACATAAAATCTGTTGACACCACACCTGAGTATTGGAGGTAACTGCAGTTTGTTTGAGTTTGCTATCGATGTGACCATCTTCAAGGAAAAGACAGTTGCAGTATGTCATGTCACTTAAAAGTACCAATGTGGCTTTGTAGAAGGGATGTTGATGCACTGGCACTGACATAGCATTTACTTCATCTGTCAGCGGACTTTAGTTTTGAGTAAAACACATTGTATCTATTCATCGACTCACTTTGAATCTTAGGGTTTTCTGTTGAAGTGCCGCCATGTTGATTTTGAAACCATGATCATCTGCAATGAAATCTGCCATGTTCTATGGGAAAGAAATTTTGTCTTGAGCTCTTAATAGGAAGGAAAGGATGTAGTTTTGTTTTCCATATCACATGACATCTTTTGCTCTGAATCTCACTTCAAAAGCTGCAGCTTTTGATTTGTTGTTTGGATGAACACGGGCCCCAACTGTAAGTTTACTTACATGTGATTTGATGTTGGGATATTTTGCTGATATTATGCCATAACACATGGCACTAAATAATGATTTGCAAGTTAGTTGTTTTACCTCCATCACGGGTTTTGAACTTGCAGTGTATAATGAAGACTCGGGGAGTTCTTCTCTATTTGTGATCGCCACCACTGCATTTGGAATTAAACACCACTGCAATCTTGGAGTGGTCTTCAACTGTGATTGAGATGTCAACCCATGAACCTTGGCTCTAAATTGGGGACATCTCAGTCATAGTTTTAGACTTATCCCTAGTCTGTTGTGTGACATGTAACTGAGAAAAAACACTACGGCCTCCTCTGTATGTCTTTTCACTTCCTTCTTCAGACATGTAGGTAATAGACCAATTTATGAATGTTTTATTTGTGACCAGCATATGGGTTTTCTAGAAACTGTGACTCTCTTCAACATTTTTGAAAAATGTAGCTTATCACTGAAAGATGCAGTGTATACATTTAGTTTTAGCTTCATGACATCTTTCAGTCATAAGCTTCACATTTTTTGTGCGAGTTGCTACATCATGACTGGAAACATGAAGACACATCTCTTCGCACATACAGATAAGTCGACTCCTTCTATTGTTTGTTCATTCTCTACTCTCTACATTAATATGATCTCCACTTGCTTAGTGTTTTGATGTATGTCGGTACTCTCTGTCTAATGTTTGACTGTAGTTAAAACCCACATACAACTTTCAAAACAAGTATATGTTTACTCTCAAACCCACTACTGCAACACTGCTTGTTGTCGATCCTTCACTGTCATTCTCTCATGGTGGCTTTGCACTTGAAGGTGTCAGTTTAATGCTTGTCTCAACTTTGAAGTGAAACATGAGATTTGCACTATTTGAATGTTTTAATAAAACCATCATTACTACTGTCTTCAAATACAAGCATGTAGTAAGCACAACATATGCTTCTATTGGATGACACTCCACTGTCTGAAAAAGAAACACACATAAAATTTAAACTGCAATATATGTTAAAAAACACATTAGCTTACAGTTTTGCTAATAGTATCGAGCATCTTTTAATAATAATATACACACAGATATATTGAATATATTGCTGTCTTTCATGTAAGAATATACTATTTTCTTTGTTTGAAGTATACCTAGGAAAGAACAAACCCATGGGGTTCGAGCACGGGCTCATGACTCCCATGGATTTTAATTCAAAATAGTAAACCCATTCTATATATACAATTCTTATTACATTACATGCCCTGTTCTATTATCAAGAATGATTTTGACATTTCAAAACATCTATATGAGATGTAAACTTTACAAAAAGAAACTGTCTCAACAGTTTGTCTAAAACAAATTATGTATTGCAATATTTTAGCATGATCAAGCATAGTTTTATTTAATGAAGCTTCTAAATATCTTGTAATACTTTCTCCATTATGTTTTCTTTTTGTATGTGTAAACCCATGCTGATTTAGTCTCTGTCCTTACTTGTAGTTTTCACATTTTTTGCACCATGCTTTTACTCTGTCAACATTTTCTCATTTAACACAGTTTATGCATAATATTTATGTATGAGATTTCAACTTAGATCCTTCAAGTGAACTTTTACAAATGTATAGCAGCCAGATATATGTGAAGAAGCACTTACTGTAACAATAGTTTCACACTTTCCATTAATTGCATAAAAAATAGTGAATCTTTAGAGTCTTTCAATTCTGCAATTCACCAACTTTCTTTGTCCATGTCCTTTCTGTAGCATCTTTGACTCCTTCATGTGTCTGCATCTCATCCTTCTTATGTACATGATAAATAACCTTCTGAGATATCAACCATCCTTTTGCATATAATGCCTTATGTGAAGTTCAAGCACGGGCTTGTGACATCCATTGCATCATTTTCTTTTGTTTCCTGCATTCAGTTATAGATACCTATCCATTTGCACACAAAATAACACTAAATTTATTAGGTCATCAAATCATATGCACCAATTAATGTTTGTGAGTGAATATAAGATAACATTCACTCATGAATATTGGTTGGTTTGTGTTATTTGGTGAACTCATAGGTTGATCTAATCATGAAAAAGGTTTCTCAGATGGTAATACTAAGTCCCTTTCATTCAGATATCTGATTATATAGAGAAGAACAACATGTATCAGAGTGATCATACATAGCAAAAGGTTTCATGTTTGGAACAAGTCCCTTTAATACTATTCTTCAGATATTATGAATGAATGTTTTCTCATTGCATTGATTTCATCAGATTAATATGCAGTTTTCAGAAAGATTGATTGTGTGTTGTTTATGTTCCATGTATTGCTTAAATCCAACTGGATCTAACATATTTTTAACCATGTTGTAGGTAAACCCTAAGAAGACCTATATGTAGATAAAGATGGACTATGAAGACCTAGGACCTGATATGCAACCATCCATGGAGACCTAATATGCAAGCATCAAGAAACCAACTACAAGGCAATGCATGGGACCTCTACTCCATACTTTCAATTATGCCTTTTATTCTGCAATGTACTGTTGTTTTGACATGAAAAGAAAGATGAAATAACATTTGTATAATACATTCAGCTTGAATGCATAATGTAATTGATCAAAACTGTAATTTAGAAATTCTAGAATGTGATCAATTCTTAGAGTACAAAATGACAATTTCTGAAAATGAATGTAATTACAAAATGTTGATTAATAATACCTGAAGGATAATATTAATGTGACCTCTAAAATGCAATCTCTTCCTATTTATGATTATTTTGATGCATGTTGAAACCTAGGATAATAGTTACATACTATGCATGCAGTTCCTTCTACTCTTCATCATAAGGTTAGGTTCATTTATAACAATTTGATGTATACACTACATGCGGATGATGCACTAAATCCCTGCCTAAATGCAGAATATGCCAAGGTTTCTGAACCTATACAACCAAGTAAGGAACCTGAGAAACCACGTGAAGTTAAACTAACTAAAACTCCATCTTCTTCTTTGACCGGAGATGATTGGGGAACATTGGACTTTAATCCTTCTTTTATGGGAGAATATAAAGTTTCTGATTTAGAATTTATGAAACAACAAAGTGGGTTTGAAAAACAAGTTTTTATTCCTTCCCCACTTTCTGAGGAATTAAAAAGTAACTTTTTTTCTGCTTCACTTGAAGAAATAATTGAGACAGTAAAACCAGATTGCTTTGACATTGTGACATATGTCGCTCCTTTGACTCAATTTGATATGGCGGATAGATATGGTTATGGTTATCATCTACTCAAGAAATCAAGATTCAACGAGAAAGGATGTGGTAAATATGAACAAGGCATACAAGTGCCCTTGGACAATGAAGTTTATGATTATACTTATGGGTTAGGGTTCAATCCTTATAAACAACCATCAAATTTTCCTCTTAATGTCAATCACATTCGTGGTGGACATTTGAAGTTGATTAATCCTCTTCTCCTTGACATGGATCAAAAACCTAGTTTGGATATTTTTCCTGAGGATGAATCCCTAGCAAATTGTTAGGGGCTTATCAGGATCTACCTATGTTTCATCATAAAATAAGAAAGCCCTATTATCTGAATAATGAAGCCTATTTTGGAGAACATGATGAACAAGATATTTCTCCTTTGCCAATGGATTCTCCCATGCAAAGTAATTTGTTAATAACTGAGACTATTGAAGTTCAAGTGGATGTGAATGACTCTGAAAAGACAATCAAAATTGGGAAATGTTTGAATAAAGATGAACATGATCAGTTGGTTTCCCTCTTGCTTGAATATAAGGATATGTTTGCTTGGACATATTTGGATACGCCAGGTATAGATCCTAAGATTGTTACTCATAATATTGTCTGAAACCTAATACTAAACCTATGAAATGGAAAATCCGAAAGATGAATATGGGCATTGCCTTATTAGTTAAGGCTGAAATTGAAAAATTATTAGGTGTTGGGTTCATCCTCTCTATTGATTACTCTAAATGGATTTCCAATATTGTGGTTGTGTCTAAAGGAGAAAATAAGATAAGGATGTGTGCTGACTTTCAAGATTTAAATAAGGCATCCTTAAAAGATGATTTCCCGTTACCTAATATTGATATGATTGTGGATTCGATAGTGGGTCATGCTTTATTGTCTTTTATGGATGATTTTTCAGTTTATAATCAAATCTTTATTCCTATCGAAGACCAACTTAAGACCGCATTTATAACACCTTGGGGAACATTTTGTTGGGTCATGATGCCTTTTGGATTAAGAAATGTGGGAGCAACTTATCAGCGCGCTATGACTTTGATTTTTCATGATTACATTCTTAAGATTCTAGAAGATTATGGGGATGATATCTTGGAAAAATCTATACAAAGAGAGGATCATGTTTTTATTTTACGACAAATATTTGAAAGAATTAGGAGTTATAATATGAGATTGAATCCTAAGAAATGTGGCTTTGGAGTTGATTCTGGTAAATTATTAGGATTTATAATCTCTAAGCGAGGCATAGAGGTTGATAATGAAAAGATTGATGCTATTTTTAACATGCCTCCTAAGAATATTTCTCAATTACACAGTTTACAAGGAAAAATACAAGCCATTCGTCACTTTGTTTCTAACTTAGTCGATAGAACTATTCCTTTCACTTCCTTGCTTAGAAAAGATACCATTTTTTCTTGGAATAAGGAATGTAAACAATCCTTTGAGAAATTTAAGGAGTATCTTTCCAATCCTCCTATTTTGCAACCTGATCAATTTAATAAACCCTTTTATCTATATACTTCCACTACTCAAAATGTTGTGAGTGCGTTGTTGGATCAACATGATAGTTAAGGTAAGGAAAGACCAATGTACTACATTAGTCAGACTTTACTTGATTATGAAATGAGATATACCAACTTGGAAAGAAAATGCTTGGATTTAGTTTATGGTTGCCAAAAACTCAAGGATTCCTTATTGAATGTTTAGGTCAATGTGATTGTTAAATTTGATCCTCTAAAACATCTTTTTTCAAAGACTGATCTCTCTGGCCGTCTAGAAAAGTGGGTGGTGTTACTTATAGAATTTGATCTTAATTTCATTTCTCAAAAGTAAATTAAAGGACAAGATTTAACTAATTATTTAGCTAAAGCTCCTTGTCCTCATTCTGACAGGCATTACCTCAATAGAATTCCCCGACAAGAGCATTCTAGCTATTAAGCAAGAGGATGTTTGGGAATTATTTTTTATGGTTCTAGATGTAAGACAGGTTCTGGTTTGGCATTATCTTGGTCCCTCCTATAAAGAAACTGATCCCTATGTTGTATAAATTGACCTTTCCTTGTACTAACAATATTGCGAAATATGAAGCTCTTATAGCTGGCTTACAAGAAACTTCATCCCTTCATATTAAAAACTTGGAAATATATGATGATTTGCAATTGATTGTGGAACAAATAAAAGGAGGTTATCATACTAAGAATGATAAAATGACACAATATAGAGATTTGGCTCTTAATATTCTTTCACAATTCTCTTCTTATACAATTCAGACTTTACCTAGTAAAGATAATCGACATGCGAACGCTATGGCAAGCACAACTTGTTTGGTTTATCTTGAGAATAATGCCGAAGACTTTCAATTTACTATACATACTCTTAAACACCATGGAATTTCTAATAAGGTTACTACTGATTGTTTTAACTTGCATTTAAATGAATGGTATTCACATATCTTTCATTTTTTGAAAGATAGTACTTTTCCAGAATAAAAAATAAGGAACATGCGTAATCATATTAGGAAGCTTGCAGCACATTATATCATTTTGGGAGGTATGCTTTAAAAATGCTCTTATAATGGTTTTCTATTAAGATGTCTCAGTAGAACCAAAATTCTGATAGCTTTAGCAGAAGCTCATTCTGGTTCTTGTGGGGGACATTTTGGTGGGAAGTCTTTAGTCAATAAACTTCTTAGAATGGGATATTATTGGCAAACAATAGAGCAAGATTCTTTTACGTTTGTTAAGAATTTTCCTCAGTGTCAGCAACATGGTAATTTAATTAATGCTCTTGCTTGTGAGCTTCGTAATCAACTTTCTCCATGGCCTTTTAGTATTTGGGGTTTTGATCTTATTGTAAAAATCTCACCAGCTTCTTCTCAAGGACATACATACATCCTAATAGCTACAGATTGCTTTACAAAGTGGGTGGAAGCTATTCCTCTCCATTCTACTATCGCGAATGTTATTTGTGATTTCATCCTTAATCATATTATAACATGATTTGGTATTCCTTCAATGATAGTTTTGGATAACGACACTTCTTTCAAGAATAAAGAAGTCATGAAATTCTTGGAGAAATATTGTATTCAACATAGATTTTCTACTCCCTACTATCCTCAATATAATGGTCAAGCTGAAGCATCGAATAAAGTTATTGAGAAAATCTTAAGGAAAATAGTTAATAAGCATGTGAAAGATTGGCATACCCAACTTACCTATGCTTTATGGGATTATAGGACTAGTGTTGGTACTACCACAGGTACTTCTCCTTATAATCTTGTCTATGGTGCTGATGCTATTATGCCCTTAGAATCAGAAATACCTTCTTTGTATGTTTCATTTCATGGGATAATTGACAAGGATACTTTTCGGGAACAACAATTACATGAATTAGAAATGTTGGATGAACAACGGATAAATGCTTTGGAACATATAGAGGTTATCATAAATCACTTCAGAAACAATATAATCATAAGGTGATTGAACTATCATTTTCAGTAGGTGATTTATTCTTGTATGAGAATCAAAGGAATGTGAATGCTTTACCTGGTGAAAAAGGGAAGTTTAGCCCTAATTGGCTTGGACCTTTTGTAGTAATTGAGGACTTTGCTTTAGGTTCTTATAAGATTGCTAATATGAATGGTGTCCCTCTTAAGGAACCTATTAATATTATGCATCTCAAATGTTATTATCCCTAGTACATCATTCTTTCTTTGTGTATTTATGTATTCCTTATATGATAGTTATGTATGTTTTATAGGTTATGTGATTTGAATACATTCATACATGACTTCATTCTTTCTGTTAAGTTTTGTATTGGTGAAAAATACAGTAATAAATCACAGAACTAACTGGGCAAAGAAAATTTTTCATATATAAACTTATATGAGCTTGATACATATATGACAAATGTGCCCTATCTATCAATCTTTGTCTCTATGCTCTGAGGGTCGATGAATCCTAGCTCTCTCTGATCTATGATGTGAAGCTGAGGATCTCGGTATGGTAGTCCATGTGTGGCTCCTCAACATGATCATCTCATATACATTCCTGGGCTCTTTGTAGGTCAGCTATCAATTTCTCTTCTCTCTCTCTACATAACCTTAGCTCTTACTAGATGCATGCAAAAACATCCACATGTCTGTCGGGATCTCTCTATCCAATGAGGGACTCTCGCTCACTAGCTAGAAGTTGATAGGATATACATGTATCCTTCAGGACCTCAGATATAAATCTCCTCCACTCCGCTACAGTAGCTACAAAATTGAAACATATTTATCTTTTAGTACTTATTTTTAAAACATTCAGTTAAAATATACAAATATAATGCATATTTCATACCTAGATCTCCCTGTTGAGTGTCACCAAAGGATCTAGATGGTGGGGGCATGGAGTGACTTCTCTCTCCACACTCACTATGTTTGGGTCTCGGTGGTGGTGTCTCTATATGAGTGCAGGGAGGTCGTTGTGATCTCAGTAGTACAACATAGACAACACACTTATCTGTACCTATACTATCACCTGTGGGCATCTCCTCTGCTCTTTCCCTTGCTCCCTCTTCTTCTCTAAAATATTCTCTCTCCTCCACTCTCTCCTCCTCCATAGGATCTCCCTTGGAGATGGGATCCTCCTCGTCTCTCTGATCCTCCTCTTGCTCCACTGGTATGTCACTACCTTGGTGTGTCCTCTTTGACAGACCTGGATCACCTGTGGGATAGTCATCAGGGAAGATGGGGCGGGTTCCCTGTAGACTCCAATATCTGATATACTATCTACTAACACCTAAATAGGGTACATCAGAAGCTACGTCTGTATCCTTGATCTCATCTATCTCACTTTCTACAATATCTGCTATTGTAGGTTGGCGTATAGCATCGGGTCTCTAATAGTATATGGTTGGGTGTACATACTGAGGTACTATTATGGGGAGCCCCAGTATCAGACCAAATAGTCTCATCACTCTATCATAGTAATATGGCATCACTGCATGAGTGGTGAGACCCTCTAGTAGCTTTCACTACTGTGAGTGTCTCAACTGGTGTCGAGTATCTGGCCATTCTATCATCTGATAGTACGGTCTCCATATCACATCAATACTTGGTATACAGTCAAGGCATACCCTCCAAAAGAGGATATCCCCGTACTACCAAACATCTTCTAGTGGGTAGGTAAAGGATCTTGGTGTGCTCACATCTATAATCACCAAAACACCATGTGGTCATGTACATGTGTAATTCTCAAACATCCAAACCTGTATCAAGGTGCATATAGTGAGACTCTCCTTCTGGTATCTCGCTAACTGACACAACTCATGGTAGAGATGGGATAACATGATGCAACCCCATGAGGAGATAGTCTTGTCACCCTCCATCCTATGTATGAGATGAGTGAATGGTGCTAAAAATACTGTACCCTTTGTGTTGGGTATTACAACTAAAGAGAGTATACATAACATCACTTTCTATACCAAAGGTGTTAGGCCTGCTAGTATGGCTGATAGATTGATATTATCTACCTAGGTCCTTATCTGTGGTACTCATCCTAAACAATAATCCCATCAGAGAGGACCTTAGTAGGATCCTATTGCACTCTCATTCTGACAAGCTCACCTCAAATGGGAATTCATAGGATCCTATGCAATCCTCTAGTGTGATTGTGATCTCTCCCGAGGGAAGATGGAAGGAACAAGTATCCTCATCCCACCTCTCTATCATGGTTGATATCATGGATCGATGGAACCTCATTTGTGGTAGGATTGCTACCCAGTATAGTCCCACATATCTCAATATCTGTATCTCATGCTGCTGTAGCTCAGACAAGTTCTCTCTGACAGTCAGTAGTAGCCCTTTGAAGGGGTGCTCTCGGAGACGGACAAGATCCTGTCAGCACAAACAAAATCATATCAATACTCTATCATCTTGCAACTATAATACTCACTTGACCAGGTCAAGGTTGACCTTTTTGGGTCAAGGTCAACCTTTTTGGGTCAGGGTCGACCTTTTTGGGTCAGGGTTGACCTTATCCCCAAAAAGGATGAGACCTTCCCAGTTATGGTTGACCTTAAAAGGTCAAGGTTGACATAACTGGGTCAGGGTTGACCTTTATGGGTCAAGGTCTACCTTACCTATGAAAGAAAACATGAATTTTACAACCACAAATATCAAAACAATGAACTTACCTCAAGAAGTGGTTGTCCGCTGGCTAGGCACTCTCTCAGGATCTCCACGTGGCTCACTCAAATTTCTTCTTTCTTTGGCATTCTGCTTCTTTTCCTAAAACTCTAAAAATGGTAAGAATGAGAAGGTAATTTTTTATTTCTCTTATTTATAGCTACAAATTAGGGTTTTATTATGGCTTCATTTGAATTTACTTAGGTTAAATTCAAATTTTCCTTCATATGCATTTAGATAGACATTCACTCTTTTCATCATAACTGGAGTTTGGTAGCTCCGTTTTCAATGCCTCTAGTGGTGTTGGAATTGTGATTCATATACCTAAAACTTTGAATTGGTTTAGGAAGGTTAGGAATCCTTTTAATTGGTTTAGGAAAGGAATTTTCAATAAACTACATATCTAGTGTATAGGTCTAACCTTATCACCCTATTTCACCTTTCAGAATTAGTAAGCCAAAATAGGGGGGCATAAGGGGATCTATGCACTTCTCAAATTCATCCTAGTAAGTCTTAGGTGCTCTATGGATTTTAATTAACCTTATGTGCTGCAAGTTGTAGGTACTAATGATTTCTTGTAGGATCTCTACGTTGAGGACTTGGCTGTATCCTTTTTATTTTAATGATGTTTTCTTACTTTAGCTTGCATGTTCACATAGTGTCATATCTAAGCTAAAGTGGGGGCTAGATGTATCATCTTAAAATGGAAGAACTTCCATTTTGGTAGGTTTATCACCCTCATTTAGTACACTTTCATATTATATTTGCATTTAGGATGCATCTGCACTTGATTCTATATTTCTAGGTGAAATTAGGGCTAGGATCCTATGGATCCTCCTTAATTTCCCTCTTTTTGGATTTATTTTTAGGTATAACCTATGTAATTTCTCTCCTAATCTTCATCATACCTCTTCTATGGCCTCTGTGCCTCTCCCCAGCACTCTGGTGTGTTTTCTCACCTTCCTAGGTCCCCGACTAACATGAGAATCTTGCAGATTTCTTAAGGTGACTTGCCTGAATCCTCAGGTCAGGGTTGAGGTCGATTCTAACCTAGGTTAGAATCAATTTAAACCTTGACCTAGGTCAAGGTCAAGGTCAATTTTGACCTCTATTAGGTGTTGGTATCTGCTTTCAGATCCAAAGCATATAGGGGCTTTAAACTTAAAAATAGGTCCCCAGGTCCGAGTGCAGAAGTGTTTTCTTTGATATTCAAATTAATAGATCCCCTCCTTGGTTGGTGATTGTAATTAGACCATAATTCAGGGCCAAATTTGAATTTGGGTCCCTTGCATTTCCCTAGGAGGTCTATCTTGAGATCTCTATATAAGCACTCTCTTTTGCCTTCATTTGGACATGACAAAATTATGATTATGACATCACAATGATTCAAGAATGTAAGAAGATGATATAGAAGGACAATATATGATGATGCCTTAATAAATACAAGAATTTTTGTGGACAAGATATTTTGGATCTTCATTGGAGCAAGAAAGAGTTCTTCCATCCTTCCTTCTTCTTGGATCTACCATTTTCAACATTCAAGTATTCAAAAGATACCGGGTAGCAACTATGGATTGTGAATTTGGTACGGATACTTTAGCCTTCGGGGCTTGGTATTATTTCTTTATCATATTCAAATCTATGTATTTCTCTCTCATTTTCAATTCATGCTAGGGTTTCAATCTAGAGGATTAGATCTTGGCATTATACATTCAAAGATCTTTCTAAGAGCAACACACACATACATTCTATTACATCCGGCTATTCATGGAGGTGGAAATCACAAAAATGGGGGTTTGACTAAGGAAAAGCCCTATATAGCCACCCCAAAACACCCCTTTTCAGATATCTACAGTCACTATTTTGGGAGTTGCAGGTCAGAATCGACATTCTATTTTGGGTTAGAATCAGACTTTTTGGGTCAGAATCAAACATTTTGGGTCAGATGTGACATTCATTTATGGAACAGAATCGACATTCTGTTATGGGTCATAATCATAAATTTTGGGTCAAAGGTGACATTCATTTTTGGTTCAAAATCGGAACTGAGTCAGATTCATAAAATATTTCTGGGTTTTCTTCATCTCTGCATTTCTGTTCTAGATCCGGTTGCAAATTTTCTTGAAACTTGACACAGGAATTAGAAAAGGGGTATTTCCAGATCTGCTATAATGTAAGGTATGTATTTTACTCCATTATTCTTTGCAAACATTTCCATCTCTACATTTCTTATCATTGAAATTAAATGTAAATGGTTAAACATGGCATAGGGTCTCTTTTATATGCAAATCCCCATTGTTAAAACCCTATTTAAAAGACCATCCAATTTTACCCTTTACACTAGGTTCTTGACTCAACTCAAGGATTGGACATCCTATCTAAATAGCTATCCTCCTTGTTGGGAAGGATCATTTAATCATAAATCCAAGGACATATTACTTGAAATGGGTCTGCAAGATATATTTACCAAGTGCCTACTCAAACCACGCTATCTATGAAGCTGCAGGAATAAAGAACTGAAAGCAAACTTAATATATGATTGCAGGATGAAAATACATGGATGGTAACTAAAATGAAATGCTAATGTTGAGGAAAAAATGGTTAATGCTCAATTCACATGCTTTAACTATTCTTCCCACTTTGGCTGTAGGAACAAATAAATACTGGAATTAAAACTATGAGTTGCAAGAAATGAACCTAAGACTACTAAGGATTACTCGCCAAGTGGGACCCCTTGGATGAGTATCCATAATTCAATTACATGAAATGGATTTTCAACACTTCATTATTTTATTCATATGAAAACAAGTATGATTGTATTCATCAAGCTGGAAAAATAGAACTAAGTATATTATCTCAGAATCAATTGTAACATAATTAACTAATGCACTCCTCATGTAACAGAGTAGAGCTTATTTATAAAACAAGAAATCTAACTACTAACTTGTCACACCAAAAGAATAGGTGGATACATTATTGTAACAAAGAAGTAGGAGTAAAATCATACATACAGATAGGAACAAGAACTATTTCAACTAATATGAAGAACAAATTCAGCTTCCCACTACTTCCTAGATTTTCTCAGAATTAAGAACAACATCTTGACTTAATATTCTCCTGGTTGTTGCCAAATGTATCTTTGAACTAGTTTCATTATTTTTCCCTTAGCTATAGGATTGGGTCTTCATGGATAAACATACAGATGTGTGCTTAGTGTTGCTTCCTTTGATGGGCCGATCTGCATCATAAACATTTTAACATGAATAAGATGACATATCCACCATAACATGCAACACATATTTAATCACCGTATGATTAATTAATTATTGAAGTATAACTGTATATTTATCATATAAGTATATAGAATTTTGGAAAGGAATTAATTTTCATCCATGTGTGTCCAAAGTTATGAAAAACAAACTATGAGACTAAGTTCATGTGGATGCATTCCACTAATCTAAACCAAATAGTAACCAAGTATTTTGAGGATATAAATGGAGTGTAGCGAATAGGAAACATAGTGAACAAAAGACTATCCTAGAATCTAGCAAGAGGTTATCAAAATAATGACAAATATTCATCCTATCATTTTCCCCTTACTAATTCTAGTGTCATTCCTCTGGCACTGAGAAGATTCTAATTCTTGCATTCATCCTGAAGTCCCCAACAGTTGTTTCTCTACCACTAGTACTTCATACGTTCCAATAAAATCCTTTGGTGCACTCCATCTTTCTTCTCTTACTTCCTTCTAATTGTTCATTCAACTCATTGGAAATACAACTATAAAGAGGCCACAGGAGAACAAGGGGTTGAAAAGTCAAGGGAAACCAATGTTCAGGCCTTGCATGCCTTCCTAGTTGCAGATATACAAGCATACGCTACATGGATGCTTTGAAATTGATTAGGCTATGAGGTTCAACCTTCTTTAGTATCATAGGGAGTCTCTCCCATCACTCCATGATTCCTGTAACAACCCTTTTCCCTTCATGATATGACATATTTTCAAATTCCCTGTAAACCTGTTCCCTTATATTAAATATTCTTACCCTGATCTCTGGATGATGAAAACCATAAGTAATATTTAACCAATCAAAGTACATGGTTGTAGGATTACTATTTTCTGGACGTAGGGGTAGAGCTACTATTCTTTCCTTGTCCATGTACTTTTTTAATTGATCACAAAATCTGATTTCATTTCTGGCCCAAGACATTAGGGCTTTTAAATGGATATCCCCAATAAAAAACAAAGGATTCTAGTGTGCATCTGAGGGAACAACATAGTTGTGGAGATACAATTCACATAGTAAATTCTAAATCCAGTATGGCGATTTCATGGGGAGTTGATATACTAGGGTCAAGGTCCCTAAGAAATCTCATCAATTTAAACATGAGGTATTCTTCTTCTAAACACAATGCACAGACCTTAGGAGGTGGTTTACACCCCATTATTTAGGGAATCAACATAGTGACTGCATCTATTTTATGATACAGGTGTTGTACCTCTTGTTTCTATTTTTCAATTTCTTTTTGCATTTTTCCCCTTTCTAACTCCCACATACTATGTTCATATTGTTCATGCTTGTAAAAATCTAAATAAAATGAATGATAGGTTACCTATTTTGGGGGTACATGAGCATCCTCTGGTTGTTGATTACTGCCCTCTTCTACACTTTTCTTCCTAGTATCAACCTATTTTACTACCTTGATAGGTGATAGATTCCAAATCACCAACTGCCATGAACTTCTCTACGGTGCTTCAGTTGTGGCCAGCTTATCATCTGCAACAACTAAATAATTTAACCCTTGACACTCCTCCCTATCCAAGGATGGAGATGTCTCTTCCATTATTTGTTCGCTCATCTCCTTAAGAGGTGTGTCAGTAGGAATTTCTTCCCCCAAATTATTCTAATCCTTGAGAGGACTACCATTATCCTCTTTTTCTAAAGATGGTGTTCACCTATGGTTTTCCCATCAAATATATTTGGATTGTAGGAATTTCTTACTAGAGTGAATTGGGGTTATCATTAGATGGCACTATTTCTTTTATTGAATCTACACACTTTTCCTTATTGGAGTTCATGTAGTGGTTGTAGGACATTTATTTGGAGTACCCTTCTTAGGAGTGGTGGTTGTAGGAGACTGGGAAGCAGGGGAAGGAGTAACTGTGTGTTTTCTCTTTTTAGAACTAGTGGAAACAAACTCAAGAGTATTTTCTAATTCTTTCTCTGGCAATTCCTCACTCATATTTCCTTTCCCTCTTTCTTCCCTGCTAATTTCTCTAGTTTTCATAGGATTTTGTGATGCAAGAGGAACTTCCTGATCAACTATTTCATTGCCAGGGACCTGGGTGATAGAAGCCCTAGTTGTTGGTCTTTTGGCTATATGAGAAGCTTCTAAAGAAGAAGGCCCACGTGCTCACTTAGAGGCTTCCCTAGGAATGTCTACTTGATCCATATTAACCCTTCTACTAGGCCCTACATCTCCTAACTGAACCTCCCTGGCTAAAACAAATTCATCCCACCCCATGGGGGACACATCTCTCAAAGACCTTTCTACTAATAGCTTGATTAACCCTTGATGTGATACAACATTATGTTTTCCCCTTTTGACCTCCTCAAAACTCAAAGAAAACATTGTATATAAGAAATTGGGTACATTCATTTAACAACCACGTCTTAAATGACTTAACAACTTAAAATATGCCATATATAAATATGAAAAATGACCTTCACAGGTGAAATAACTAATAACATAAGTGGACAACTAAGGATATGGTGGAGGTAGGGATAACCGTTTAGCTCCTTTCTTGTCTACCCCCAGCCGTTGGTCGCCTTTTATTGTGAATTCTTCTCTGGCCAACCTGGCATCATGACCATGTAGGTATGGCTCTCCTATAGCTGGTAGGCCTTAAAATTCTGCAATTCTTTCTTTTTCAACATCAACTCTCAACCCTTTCACCTAATATTCTCTAGCATTGAGTGTATTAAAAAATGAGAATGTGATGTCTTCATCGAAGTTGTTTATCATGAGGAAATAGGTTAAACACCCCACATTGTTGAAGGTATGCACACTTGTTTTTGGAAATGAGTTGAGTAACTAAGAGGGTAGGGGCAAATCAATTACCACAAAAATGAATCCAAGTCCCTTAAATGTCTTAAAAAAATTTAACACTGCTGCTCAGTTAACACAGATATTTCACTGTCACTCGATTAATATAGCAAATCTTAAGATATTAAATATGATTATCTTTAGTAATTAATTACAGAGAAATAAACCATAAAGAAAATTAAATGTACATAGATAACACCAATATTTAACATGGAAACCCAATATGGGAAAAACCACCAATAGAAACTAGTCATTGTTTTTCACTCTTCTAAAGTGAGCCCTGTTAGGAGCCAACCCTATTAAAGGTTACAATAACACGCTGTTAGGTGTGACCCTGTTACAAGATTTAATCACCCTGTAAGGAGTGGCCTTGTTAGAGGTCTTCAAACACTTAAATGTAGAAATGGCACCTTGTGAGAGGATTTAAAAAAGACTGTTAAGTCTACTCTGTTAAGAGATTTTGATCACTGCTACAATTGTTAGAAAGTAACAATGGATTGACCTATTTTGATAGGAAACTATCTTTGTTGATTCAGATCTCTATTTTGGATTAAATACTTGATCCTTACTGATCATATATTCTATTGCATTCCTCTATATTTTATCCTCAATCAGAATCCCATCCGATTTTGCCTTCACTCTTCATATCACACTTCACATGCAATTCCACATCACCACACTATTCAATCCAAACTTGACCTTATATATATGATAAGCCTTGTCAAGTCAGCCTTAATGTCCTTCCAAATAAATAATAAAACTCATGCCTGTTGGCTGCATATAACTAATTATCCATAAAATATAAGCCACTATTAGTCAGCTGACACTAACTGTTTTACTCGGTCAACACTGAAATCCTTCAACGCTCGACCAACACTGTAATGCCCAAGTGAACTCGGTTGGAACTAAAAATCACTTTGGTCTTCTTTAATACCCAAGAGTGCTTGGCATGAACTGACTGTGCTCGGATAGGATTAGACATTTGTGTAAAAATCACTATACTTGTGTAAACATCAATGACAATACACAATTGAATAATTTTCATCAACAATCTCCCTCTTTGGCATTGATGGCAACACAACATGTCATAATACAAAGAATTATAGAGCAGTAGACATAAGAATGAAATTTTATTAATGTCCTTAGCTTCATTCTAATTCTCATCTAATACTCCCTCAATCACTGAAATACAAATTTATCCCTCTTACATTAATCTTTGTTTCTGATAAAGTTCTCCCTTTGTCATCAATCTCTCCATCAGTAAATCAATCCCTCTTTCACTGATATATATGACATACATTAATCTCTCCCTCTTTGAAAACCAATGCCAAAGACACCAACTGACATTTGTAATGAAATTGTAATGTACCTATCTGTACTGATTCATATGCAATAAGCTCTAAATATATGCATCAACATGTTAAGTTTGTTTCTAGTAGCTCGGTTGATGCATCACTAAACTATGTTTTAGTGAGCCTCAGTTAGGGGAATCACCCCTAGCTTTCCTCTAAGATACAAAAATACATCCTTAGGTAATGGTTTTGTGAATATGTATGCAATTTTTTCTTTAGTATTCACATATTCCAATCTTACTTCCTTGTCTAGAACCAATTCCCTCAAGAAATGATACTTTATTGCAATATGTTTAGTCTTAGTATGCATCACATGGTTCTTATAAATGTTAATAGCAATGGAATTGTCACAATAGATAATGATAGGTTCTATGATTTCCACCTTCATACTTGACAATAGCTGTTTGAACCATATGATGTTTGAACAATTTACTGCTGCAGTAACATATTCTGCTTCTGCTGTAGATTGAGAAATGAAGTTCTATTTATTTCTTGTCCAAGAGACTAACCTCTTTCCAAGAAATAGTGATCCACCACTTGTGCTCTTTCTGTCATCAACACTTCCTGCCCAATCAACATCAGTAAAAGTCTTCAAATCAAAGTTTCCTCCTTTCTTATACCATAATCCATAATCTTCAGTGCCCTTAAGATATCTCAGAATCCTTTTGATAGCCATCAAATGATTCTCTCTAGGATTAGCTGAAAACCTTGCAGCAATGCCAACTGCTAATGCAATACCAGGTTTAGTGTGAACAACATATTGAATTTTTCTAATCATGGATCTGTATGTAGTCTGATTTACCTCCTTTGAATCATCATCCTTAGATAGTTTATGTCCAATAGGCATAGGTGTTCCAAGTAGTCTAGAATCTTCCATCCCAAATTTCTTCAGTATCTCTTTTATGTATTTAGACTGAGTAGTGTAGATACCATCCTTCATCTGATAAAATTTTAAGACAACAAAGAATTTGATTTCACCAAACATAGACATCTCAAATTCCTTACTCATAGCTTTTGAGAATGCTTTGCATAAGTCATCATATCCAGTAAACAATATGTCATCAACAAATATTTCTGCCAATAATATCTTGTTTTGAGGTCCTTCTTTGATGTACAAGCTACTGTTATAATTAGTTCTCTAAAATCCAATACTTATCAAGTAACCATGTAGTCTTTTATACCAGGCTCTTGGAGCTTGCTTCAGTCCATACAATACTTTGTGCAGTTTGCAAACCATATTCCTTTTGTTAGGAACTACAAAGCCTTTAGCTTTCTCAATATAGACTTCCTCTTCAAGAATTCCACTCAAGAATGCAGATTTTACATCCATTTGATATACCTTGAATCCTTTATGTGCAGTATATGCTAGAAGAGTTCTGACTCCTTCAAGTCTTACAATAGGAGAAGAAGTTTCTCCATAATCAATACCCTCTTCTTGAGCATATCCTTTACATAATAATCTAGCTTTGTTTATGGAAACTTCACCTTTCTCATTCATCTTGTTTCTGAAAACCCATTTAGTACCAATCACATTCTTTTCTTTTGGTCTAGGTACAAGAGTCCAGGTTTTGTTCTTTTCTATCTGCTCAATTTCTTCATTCATTGCTTCAATCCAGTTCTCATCATTCAATGCATCTTTAACAGTTCTAGGTTCAATTTCACTAAGTAAACATGTACCTTTTATTTGGTTCCTTGTCATTACACCTTTTGTCTGATCTCTAATTATTTTTTCAGGTGCATGATTCCTTCTAACATATTTTGCAAGTACAAGATCCTTCCTCTTCAATTCTAGGCTTGCTCCACTATGTTCAACATTCTCAAATATTTTGTCCTATTCTTCTGTCTGATATTTGAGTTCCACTATCTAAGACTTGAGTGTATCTGTCTATGACTTAGGTACCTCTATCTATGACTCAGGTGCCTCTGTCTGTGACTCAGTTTCTTCATTCTAAGACTTGGTTTCTTCAGTTAGCATCACTGGTTGTAGATGTTGCAACAAGGTTTGTGCTGATGAATTCAGTGGTTGACATGATTGTTGTCCAATCACCATTTCATGTGTCTTAGGTATAGTATCAGGTTCATAATACACAAATTTTTTGTAGTCTTCAGGATCTTTATGTTAGTAATAACTGAGAGGGGGAGGGGGTGAATCAGTTGCCTCAAATTTTAATCCTTAAATCAACCCTTAAAACTTATAACCACAAATTATGTCTCTAGTTATCTTCTATCCTATAAGATTAATGCCTTGAAATACTTATATCAATTTTCTACTTGTCAGATTGCTTTGTAAATCTCTCTTTTGTATGATTACTGATAAGCAGTCAACTATTTAGCAAAACACAGTAAATATGCAGAGTATACCGATCAATCTAGAATTGCATATGTGAAATGTAAAACAATAAAATAATAAAACATAAACACATAACACATGGATTTTTAACATGGAAACCCTGTTAAGGGAAAAACCATTGGGACCGGTACCCCAATTTTTCACTCTTTTGAAGTGAGCTCTGTTAGGAGCCAACCCTGTTAAAGGTTGCAAACACACTGTTAGGTGTGACCTTGTTAGAGGATTTAAAATATAGTTTGTCACCTAGTATCTGGCATCTAATACTACCATTCTTGATCAAACACTCACTTGGCCTATATGCTACTTTATATGATCAAACTTTTTGATACTCCTTGGGATGTATCTCAATTGTAGAAGACTTTTAAGTCCTTCTTGGTTAAGAGACTTGATGCTTCAATGGTTAAACTAAAATATTAATGATATTTTCACACATACAACTTAATTGCATATTTTTTGATCTATTGTAAGTGCATTACCTCTCTGATCAATATAAACAATTCTATACATTTTCTCCACACTGTTCTGCTCTGTGATGTTGTCTCACTGCTTGTTGGTGTCTGTAGAATCTAGCTCTTTCCTCAACTTGATTGATCAGGACTGAATGAAGACTTTCTTCTCCTTCAAATTTTATTTAGCATCTTTCCTCTTCTCTTTTTCACCCCACTCTCAATTCATAATGAATTGGGTTTGTCTCTCTATATACATGATTTTACCTTTTCATGGATTTCTTGATCTTGGTGTGATCCACAATTCCCGCCAATTAGATTTAATGAAACCTCCAATTTTATCTCAAAGAGATCTTCTTGACAATTGGACAAATCAACTTTAAATCAATTACTTACCTCTGGCTTTATCTAGATGAATAAAACAATGATAAGTATCTGTTAATTGTATCTTTAGCTTCTTGACAGCTAAGCATTTTGTCATTTCTGAACTCTCTATTTTGTCAGTCAACACTTCAGTTAGTTATCGGTGATAAGTGAGTGTTTCATCGATGTGACTTTAGTTGTAATCAGGATCTCCGTCCTTGTCTTTTCTGTTAGGCAACACTGTAATTCTATCCGTCGGGTTACTCTGTATTTTTCTCATCAGGAAACACTGTGACTTTGGTCATCAGTAATGCTGTGCATTTTCTTGTCGAGTAACACTGTGAATTTTCTCTTTTAATCTATCCATCAGCGTGTACTCCATCGGTGTATATAGTCACTTAGTGAATACTTGACTTATATGTATTATTGATAGCATAACCTTTGATTCATCGGTTCCTTGAAGTCTTTGGAAGTATTTCCATGACCATATAGATTATATCAAGTTGACATCAATGACAATACAATACATTAACTGATTTAATATTTTGCATGATCATCAACTTAACATCTTCAAACATTCAATCAGTTACATGTCATCAATCTCTTCCTTTGACATTGATTGAAACATACTGCATTATCATACTATACAATTACTAATACAATATGAAATATACAGTTTCATCAAGCTTTCCTAATGTAACTAATTACAAATGTCTGGCTTTCGGTAAGCTCAAATAACTTAGATTTGATTCTTGTAGCTTTCTTTTTGTCTTTAATCCCTTCACTGGATAGATGTAGAATCTTTCTTTATCTAATGTGATGTGTTCTCCATCTGTGTCAAACTCTCTCCCTTTGATTGTTCTCTATTCTTTTGATGTTTCTTGTCAACAATTCTCTTCCTTTGTAAATACTCTCCCTTTCTTGTTACATCTCTCCCTTTGGATACTTTTATGTATATGATCTCTCCCTAAGATGCTAATGGATATATTCTCTCCCTTTATTAGTATGATAATGAGATAATTCTCTCCCTTTGACAACAATTCCAAATGAACATATTTGTCAAATAAGCTTTTGACAGTGATGCCAAACGGATCCTTTTTATCCATAATATATTCCTTGAATTTCCCAATCCATCGGTATAACTCTGGTGCTCGGAGTAGATAAATACCTTGGTGTGTATAGATTTATCTTTGAAGTCCATCTCTCTGCTTGCATCAACATGAATTATATTATGATAATATGCAAGCTAATGCAGCCTTCTAGTCATCTTACTGACCAGTAGACAAGGGTCTAACCCCTAGTCTCTTTCTCAAGTACTCAAATGCAATTTTGGGCAGTGGCTTGGTGAAGATATCGGCCAATTGTTCCTTTGATTGCACATACTCAAGTATCACCTCCTTTACCTGAACATGTTCTCTCAAATAATGATACTTGATGGCAATGTGCTTTATTTTAGCATGCATGACTCGATTCTTGGAAATGTTTATTGCACTTGTATTATCACAGTAGATAATTACTGGTTCAAGAATTTTCATATGCATACCTTCCAGTAACTATTTGATCCATGCAATATTTGAGTATTTTGTAGCAGTAGCAACATACTATGCCTCTGCAGTAGACTAAGAGATGCATCCTTGTTTCTTGCTAATCTATGTGACAAGTTTGTTACCCATAAAGAATTCTCCTTTAGTTGTGCTTTTTCGGTCATCCATATTTCCAGCCCAATTAGTGTCGGTAAAGACCTTAAGTTCAAATTTGCCTTCTCTTCTATACCATAAGCCATATTCCTTGGTGTTCTTTAGATATCTTAGAATTCTTTTCACAACAGTCATATGTGATTCTCTGGGATTAACATAAAATCTTGCAACTATTCCTACTGCATGTGCAATATATAGTCTAGTATGTACAACAAACATGAGTTTTCCAATCATTGATCTATACAAAGTCTGATTTACTTTTGATGACTTTTCCTCCTTCATTAGCTTACATCCAGTTGCCATCGGTGTTCCAACTGGTTTGGACTCTTCCATTTTGAATATTTTTAGTACTTCTTTGATATATTTGGATTGAGTAATGAAAATACCTTCATCTTTTTTCATGATCTATAGACCAAGAAAGAAATTGATCTCTCCAAACATAGACATCTCAAACTCTTTTCTCATTTCATTTGAAAATTATTTGCATAGCATATCATTGCCTCCAAATATGATGTCATCGACAAATATTTCAGCAATCAAAATATTAGCATCAGTATCTTCCTTTACGTAAAGATTTCTATTCTCACTAGTTCTTACAAATCCAATACTTATAAGATAGGAATGAAGTCTTTCATACCAGGCTTGGGGTGCTTGTTTCAATCCATACAGGGCTTTGTGTAGTCTACAAACCATGTCCCTCTTATCTGGATCAACAAACCCTTTTGGTTGTTCAATGTATACCTCTTCTTCAAGTATTCCATTTAGGAATGCAGACTTGACATCCATTTGATATACCTTGAATCCTTTACATGCAGCATAAGCAAGTAATATTCTTACTCCTTCTAGCCTAGCAATGGGTGCAAAGGTCTCTCCATAGTCAATCCCTTCTTCTTGTGCATATCCCTTGCATACTAGTCTTTCTTTATTTCTGGTGATTTCTCCATTCTCATTCAGTTTATTCCTGAATATCCATTTTGTACCGATGAAATTCTTGTCATCTGGTCTTGGTACAAGTGTCTATGTCTTGTTTTTCTCTATCTTCTCAATCTCCTCATTCATAGCACTTACCCATTCATAATTATCTAGTGCAACATTGATAGATTTTGGCTCATAATCACAAATAAGACATCTTGTATTTAGAGACTTACTTCTGGTTCTCATACCAGCCTTCTTATCTCCTATGATCTTATTCTATGGATGGTTCCTTCTGACATATCTTGAAAATACAGATTCAACTCTTTGTCTATCATCTTGATCATCATTTTGTGCTTCATTATGTTATCCATCACTTTGTGCATCATTTTGAGCAATATTCTGATCATCAGTATTTTCAACCTGATGGTCGGGTGCAATGATCTATTGCTCAGGAGCTCTACATTTTTGTTTAGGTAGAGTGTCAAGTTCTTCATTGTAAATAAACTTATTCTAGTCCTCTGGTTCTTTAGTGCTTTCCTTTACATTCTTCTCTGCAAATTCATCTATCTTTACATTTGCACTTTCAACAATTTTGTTAGAGGCCTTATTTAGACATTTGTAAGCCTTTCTCTTGGTGGAATACCCTAGATAGATTCCTTCATCACTCTTGGAGTCAAGTTTTCCATTTCTATCATCTTTTAAGATATAACATTGACTACCAAAATTTTTGAAATAACTCACATTGGGTGTGTATCCATACCAAAGCTCATAAGGTGTCTTTTTGGTGTCTTTCTTCAATTGTACTCTATTTAATGTATAAACAACAGTACTAAAAAATTCTCTCTAGAAGATTTGGGTGATGCCTTTCTCTATCATCAGTGTCCTTGAACAATCACATATGGATTTGTTCCTTCTTTCAACAATTCCATTTTGTTGTGGTGTTCTTGGTGCAGAGACCTGTCTTTTGATTCCATGCTCATTACACAAGTTAGTGAAATCATCTAAGCTAAATTTCCCTCCTCTATCTGATCTTAAGCATTTTAATTCTTTACCACTTTATTTTTCAACCATTGCCTTATACCATTTAAGCATCTTAAATTCTTCTGATTTATCTTTTAGAAACATAACTGTCATCATTCCAGAAAATTCATCAACAAAGAGAATGAAATATATATCTCCATAATAAATCTTTGTTCTCATGGGTCCACATAAATTAGTATGAACTAATTATAGAATTGCATCAGATGTATGGGTTTTTCTTTTTAAACTATACTTTGTCATCTTACCTTTTTGACAATTCTTACACATGATGTTGTCGGGTTTAGTAATCGTCGTTAAGCCTCTTACATTTATTTTTCTGCTTATTTTTATCATGTTGTCAAAGTTCACATGACACAATCTTTTGCGCCAAAACCATATGTCTTCATTTATAGCCATTAAGCAAGTGGTGTTAGTATCATTCAGATAGAATAAGTTACCTTTTGTCTGCTCAACAGTACCAATCAGATTTTAGGATTTATTGAAGATCTTTGCCTTCTTATTTTCAAATGCTACTCTGTGACCTAAATTATTCTACTGAGAAATAGTCAATAGATTATAATTCAATACATTTATCCAATAAGCATTTTCACATTTTATCTGGTTATTCAACATTATGGTTCCTCTACCTTCAACTAGACAAGGTGTGTCATTACCCATTCTTACTGAACCACCTTTATAGTATTCAACAGTCTAAAACTTTTGCTTATCACTGGTCATATGATGAGTGCAGCCACTATCTATGATCTAGACATCATTTTTACTAACTTTAGATATGAGTGCAGTTTCTAAATAGCTTTCTTCATCATCATCTGAATCATTGTTTACTACCACAAACACCATCTTGATGTCTTCCATAGATTCGGTGTCAGTATCATCATCTTGCATTTTGCTAGGTAACTGGCCTTCTTTCCTTTGTCCTTGTCTCAGGTATCTCTTCTTTTTGATTGTCGGTAGCTTCTGTAATCACCTCTGTTAGAATTCTTTTCAAACAATGTGTCATTAATTCTGTCATCTTTTCTTCTGTTAGGACATCTTGCAGCAAAGTGTCCAATCTCTTTACAATTAAAATAAACAAGTGGTAATTTACCTTTGCCTCTCTGCATTCTTCTTTCCATAAGTGCTTCAATTTCATCAAGATCTTCTTCTTCACTTTCACTATCACTATCTTTTCTCATAGTGTGTTTATGACTTGATTTACTTATTCTCAAAGAAGATTTGAATGCAGACTCTATGTTTGGTAAGACACTATTATCAAATTTATTCATCTCAAATGAAATAAGTCTTCCTATCAAACTATCTAGAGTAACATTTCTATTTGCTACTGCTCTCATTTCTTGAATGGAAGATACTCTAATAGCATAAGTAGGCAGTAAGGTTCTTATAATTTTACTTACCACTATATCTTCATCTAGTACACCTCCAACTCCTCGGATAGCATTGACTACCTCTTTGATTTGTGTGTTGTACTGTGTCATGTTTTCACCTTCTTTCATTTTGAGATCATCAAACTTTCCTCTAAGGCTTTCTGCCTTGGCTCTTAAAACCTTTTTGACACCACCATGTACAAGCATCAATTTGTCCCACATTTTTTTTGCAGTCTTGCAGGTTTTGACATATTCAAATTCAGCATCAGAGAGTGAGGAAGCAAGCTCTATCATTATGCAATTGTTCTCATGCTTCTCTCTCATTTTTTCAACTTTTGGTGCTCCTCTAGAAAACACATATTGAATATCTAAGTATTAAGTAACATCATTTCCAATACCTGATAAGTGGAGTCTTATTCTACTCTGCCATGAAGCAAAATTATCTTTGTTCAACTTGGGCACACCTTGTCTGTTCATCTTTTGATCTTTAGCTTAGGTCTTGAAACCTTCCTTTTAAGCACACAAGGTATGATACCAATTGTTAGTAATAAAAGTGGGGGGGGCGTTAATCAGTGGCCTCAAATTCTAATCCTTAAATCAACCCTTAAAATTTATAACCACAAATTATGTCTCTAGTTATCTTCTATCCTATAAGATGAATGCCTTGAAATACTTATATCAATTTTATACTTGTTGGATTGCTTTGTAAATCTCTCTTCTATATGATTACTGATAAGCAGTCAACTATTTACCGAAACATAGTAAATATGCAGAGTACACCGATCAATCCAGAATTGCATATGTGAAATGTAAAACTGTAAAGTAATAAAACATAAACACATAACACATGGATTTTTAACATGGAAACCCTGTTAAGGGAAAAACCACTGGGACCGGTACCCCAAATTTTCACTCTTTTGAAGTGAGCTCTGTTAGGAGCCAACCCTGTTAAATGTTACAAACACACTATTAGGTGTGACCTTGTTAGAGGATTTAAAAGATAGTTTGTCACCTAGTATCTAGAATCTAATGCTACCATCCTTGATCAAACACTCACTTGGCCTGTCAATAGGTATTGGGCATATCCAATGCTACTTTCTATGATCAAACTTTTTGATACTCCTTGGGATGTATCTCAATTGTAGAAGACTTTTAAGTCCTTCTTGGTTAAGAGACTTGATGCTTCAATGGTTAAACTGAAACATTAATGATCTGTTTACACATACAACTTATTTGTAGATTTTCAGATCTATTGTAAGTGCATTAAATCTATGATCAATATAATCAATTCTATACCTTTGATCCACACTATTGTTCTTTTTGATGCTGTCTCACTGCTCGTCAGTGTCTAAAGAATCTAGCTCTTTCCTTAGCTTGATTGATCAGGACTGAACAAAGACTTTCTTCTCCTTCAGACTTTATTTAGCATCTTTCCTCTTCTCTTTTTCACCCCACACTCAGTCCGTAATGAATTGGGTTTGTCTCTATATAGACATGATTTGACCTTTTTCTTGGCTTTCTTGATCTTGGCGTGATCCACAATTCTCACCAATTAGATTTAAAGCAAATTCCAATTTTATCTCAAAGATATCTTCTTGCCAACTGGACAAATAAGCTTTAAATCAATCACTTATCTCCGTCTTTATCTGGATGAATTTAAAAATGACAAGTATCTGTTAATTCTATCTTTAGCTTCTTGACAACTAAGCATTTTGTTGTTTCTTAACTCTCTATTCTTTCGGTCAACACTTTAGTTAGTCATCGGTGATAACTAACTATTCTGTCAGTGTGACTTCACTTGTCATTGGGATCTCCATCCTTGTCTTTTCCGTCGGGCAACACTGTAATTATTTCTGCCTAGTTAATACTCTATGTTTTTCTCGTCAGGAAACATTGTGACTTTGGTCATCAGTAATGCTATGCATTTTATCATTGGGAAACACTATGACTTTTCTCTTTTACTCTGTTCGTTGGCATGCACTCCGTCGGTGTATACAATCACTTAGTGAATACTTGACTTATATGTATTACTGATAGCATATCCTTTGATTCATCGGTTCCTTGAAGTCTTTTGCAATATTTCCATGACCATACAGATTATATCAAGTTGACATCAATGAAAATACAATACATTAACTGATTTAATGTCTTGCATGATCATCAACTTAACATCTTCAAACATTCAATTAGTTACATGTCATCACTTTACTACTCTGTTCTTCATTTCTCTCTGCAAACTCATCGACCTTTACATGAACACTTTCTATGACTTTATGAGTAGTAAGATTTAAAAATTTATATGCTTTTCTCTTGCTGGAGTAGCCTAGGAATATACCTTCATCACCTTTTACATCAAATTTTTCATTTCTTGTTTCCTTCAAGATGTAGCATTTACTTCCAAATACTTTAAAATAATGAACATTAGGTTTATAGCCATACCATAATTCAAAAGGTGTCTTCTCAGTACCTTTCTTCAGTTGAACTCGGTTCAAGGTGTAAATTGTAGTGCTAATGGCTTCCTTCCAGTATTTGGTAGCAACATCCTTCTCAATCATCAAGGTTCTTGCATAATCCATAATGGATATGTTCCTTCTTTTTGCAATACCGTTGGTCACCTCTTATTGTGAATTCTTCTCTGGCTAACCTGGCATCATGACCATGCAGGTATGACTCTCCTATAGATGGTAGGCCCTAAAATTATGCAATCCTTTCTTGTGAAGCATATAATCTTAGTCCTTTTGCCTAATATTCTCTATCATTGAGTGTATTAAAAAATTAGAATGTGATGTCTTCATCAAAGTTGTTTATCCTGAGGAAATAGGTTAACCACCCCACATTGTTGAAGGTTTGCACACTTGCTAGATCCTACAATAATGTTGAATAGTCAACTGACTCATGGCAGATTGGAAAGCCACCCATTATGATAATTTACCTCCTTTTTCAACTCTCAAAAACATACAAACCCTTCCTCTATGAATACCTGTCACTCCAAACGTCAGAAACCAACTGTTGTGAATACCCTTTTTCTCAAAAGAACTTCTGAAACCAAATGTAGAGCTTTGGAGAGAGAAATCCTAAAAACTTCTCAAACCAAATGCAAGGATTTGGAGAGAAAAATTCTAGGCACCACTATTGATATCAAGAAGCATGAGGAACAACACACTTGGCTATGAGTATGGAAAAACATAAGGTCGACAATAGGAATTCTCACGTAGTATCAATAAAATCACTATGTATTACCATTGTGGGCTAATGATAATAATGACATCTTTGGGTATTTAAGACAATTTAAATCTTTAGGCAATATGCAAAGGTGGTGAATGACATTCAATATCCCTACCCCTACTAAAAGTTTGTCAGGTGTCCACACATGCCAAATATTGGATGGTGATTGTTTAATAAATGCTATTTACAAATACATAAAATCTACATCATGAAGCAATAAATAAACCAAGTATAAAATAAATACATGCACGTACCTGTAGGAGTGGTGTCAACAAAACATACCATTTCATAAATATTTTGTTGACGTGTGCTGAGAGAAAGACTGATTAAAAGGTTGAAGTGGAGTTTTGAGTGGGATGGTAGACAAGTGACATGAGATGGAATGGAAAATTTTATTACAAAGAAAAAGGGTTTCCTCAAGAAGAGGGAAATTTTATTATGGGCTGCATGTGATTTTAGAAATAAAGACAAGAGATGAGCTGAAGGGTTTTGCCTTCGGCTACAGGAAGTGATGGTTGTTGTGAAGATATGAATTGCTGTAGGAACTCAACCTTAGTGGTTGGTTTATGGTATAGATGGATTCTACGTCCATTGACCAGTAACTTGAAGTGGAATGGATCTATTTTTGTTAGTTTCACAACACCATTATCAAGAACATTCTCAATTTCATAAGGCCCTAGCCAGAGGGTAGTCAACTTACCTTGATTTCCCTACAAGTGAGAATCATATAGCAGGGCCCAGTCACTAGGAACAAACTTCTTGGTTTTGATGTGAGAGTTGTGCCACTTTTTCTGTTGGAGTTGAACTACCTCAATGTTCTGAAGGGCAACTTTCCTCATCTCATCAAGTGCATTAAGCTATAGAATTTTGTCTTGTTGCACTGTAGGAAGATCAATGTTAAGCTCCAAGGCTGTGCAAAGAGTTTTATACTCAAACTCTATGGGCATAATAGATGACTTGCCATACAACAACTCAATGGGTGTGAACCCTATTTGTGGTCTTCCAAGTAGTTATGTAGGCCTACACAGCTTCAAGGAGTCAACTACTAAGGCTGGGGATTATTCCAAGGTTGAGACTAATAATTCATAGGGGGTTGCCACTGATTATTATAAAAAGGACCACTAAAAGATAAAGAATCTTGTGGAACCTTGTCTTGGTGCCCATGGCCTCCATTGTGAAACAAAGAAAACTTGCTCATCATCTCCTTTAATTGGCTTGAATTCGATAGGCAGATGTGCATCCTCTAGGTTAGCAACCATCTTGCATCGATAGTCTCTCTTATTTTCTCTACAATGAGGACATAATTATGCTAAAATGGGTTCAAATTCCTTAGTTTATTCTTTTCTTGCATGGTGTCCAACTGTGTTTCCATGTTGTTAATAATATCATGCTTGAAATCTGATAGAAGATGGGTGATCTCTATCCTTGATGCTTCAACACCATTTCATCTTCCTGTAGTAGGCTTATATCCTCTCCCTTTCTTGGAAGCAGATCTGGAATAGTTAAGAGATATCTTCTTGATCTCATCCCATGTAAACTGAGTTATATCTCCTCCTCCCATCAGGTCTAGAGCTTCAGTGCATCCTTCTTTGTAGGGTGTTTTTTAGTGGCTAATATTCGCCAATTGGCTAATTTTGAAAATTTGAGAATCTAAATTTGGCTAATAATTCTAGATTTATGGTAACCTAAATAGCCACATTTTTACAAAATTTTATTTTATAAATATTTAAACCGCCAAATAATTTATTTTATTAAAAAGTTGAACTCAAAGATTCACCACAATATTTTATACATGATTAGATTTGCTTCACCTCAATTTTATAAGTTATTGTAGAAATCTAAATTAATTCACCAATATTATGTCATAATTATTAGTTATTGTAGGATTGTATAACTAATATATAGTATTTTTTATTAATTTAAAATATAAGTTATGATCCTCATTATATTTTGTGAGGTAAAAATGTTCCTATTTGATTTATAATTCTTATGGGGTTTCAAATTTCATTTGGATTGTTGATCTCAATAGAAATCAATATTCTTGAAGAAAATTGAGGTCCCATTAGTACGTTTATCTGACACAATACAACTACAGTTATTACATTATATTTTAAATAAATAATAACAACTAAATATTATATAGTTTAACCCTTCAACCCATCAAAGATTTCCACATTTAGCCCAATAATTTTCTATAAGAATTAACTTTTTAATTGAATTATTTGCCATGGTGAATAATGATTTTTATTTTTATTTTTTGATATTCACCAATATTTTCTACAAAAAGATTGTGATTAAAAAATAATTGCCAATAGGAATAATTTTTATTTTTGAAAAAATGAGAGATTCGCCAATAGAAATTTATATTTTTCTTCAAGAAAATGAAAGATTCGCCAATATTTTATATCTTTTTTGGGAGGGGGGTTTCTTAAAGTTTTCCCTGCTTCTGTGATACCTCTAAAAAAGAGTAATTTCTAGGATTCTTGGTTGAGCTGATGTTGAGTGTACTTTTGCAAGATAAACAAGAAATGAGACACATAGTCCTCTAGAATTTCATCTTATTTTTGAGTCATTTTAAAGATGTTATCTCCCCTCATGTCAATTCCCCTATAGTACTCCTTATACTTCTCCAAGAAGGAAACCTTCATCTCATCTCAATTATGGACACCATCACTTCCTAGGCACATAAACCATCTCAATGTTGACTCCTTAAGAGTTTCAAGAAATAATTTAAGCCTATGGGAATCCATAGTGTATTAATAACTTTAGCATAGGATATCAAACTCAAAGAGAAAGGTATATTGATCCTCTGTTACTATGTCATACAACACGGGAAGGTTCTAAGATGGGATATTCTTGAGATTTTTATTATCATGTTGGTCAGTGATGGGAAATGGAAAGGTAGGTGGAGTTGTCATCCTTGGTGGACCTCTCTATGGACCTCATGGATGATTCCCTATTTGGAATACTATTAAGGTCTATTTATAATCCTCTTCTTCCTAGTCAGGATGTTGAATACGCAGATTGGCTATGATTTTAGCAAAATGGTCTAAGTCAATGGGTTCTTCAAAGATATGAAGGCCTAGGGCTTCATCCTCTGAGGATGATGAAGAAGTGGGAAGGTTTAGAATAACATCAGAAAAAAGACCTTCTTCTTCTTCTTCCTCTTGTGGCACAAAAATGTTTCCTAACTAATTGTTGGGGTAATTGGGTAGGTATATTCCTAAAGCATCTCTTCTTCTTCTATGCATGCAGATATAGTGGAATTTTGCTTAAAATTTTTGAAAATGAAAACTAACTACTCAAAAATAGGAATGAAAGCATGAGTTGAATTAAGTTCTACAAATGGATGAGTTAGGACTTAGCTCGAAATCATCCCCAAAAATGATGCCAAAAATGCTTGACTTCACAAAGGGATAAATAAATAGGTTCTTGAGTCATCTCATGGATTGGACATCCTATCTAAGAAGCTATCCTCCTTATTGTGAAGGCTCATTTAATCATCAATCTAGGGAGGTATTACTTGAAATGGGTCTGTAAGATATATGCACCAAGTGCCTGCTCAAACTACGCTATCGATGAAGCTGTAGGAATAAAGAACTGAAAGAAAACTTAATCTATGGTTGTAGGAAGAAAATACTTGGAAGGTAACTGAACTAAAATGCTAATGTTGAGGAAAAAATTTCTTAATTCTCAATTTACACGCTTTAACTATTTTGCCTTCTTTGGCTATAGGAACAGATAAACACTGGAACTAAAGCTACAAGCTACAAAAAATGAAACTAGCACTACCAAGGATTACTCACTAAGTAGGCCCCCTTGGATGAGTATCTATAATTCAATTACATGAAATGGATTTTCAACACTTCATTATTTTATTCATATGAAAACAAGTATGATTGTATTCATCAAGCTGAAAAAATAGAACTAAGTATATTATCTCAGAATCAACTATAATAGAATTAGCTAATGCCCTCCTTCTCACGCAGGAGAGTAGAGCTTATTTATAAAATAGGAAATCTAACTACTAATTGATCACACCAAAAGAATAGGTGGATACATTTTTGCAATTAAGAAGTAGGAGTAAAAGCATCCATACAAATAGGAACAAGAAGTATTTCAACAAACATGAAGAAAAGATTCAACTTCCCACTACTTCCTAGATTTTCTCATAATTAAGAACAAAATCTTGACTTAATCTTCTCCTAGTTATCACCAACTATATCTTCAAACTAGTTTCATTATTTTTCCCTTAGCTGCAAGATCGGGTCTTCATGGATAAACATACAGATGCCTAATCGGTCTTTCTTCCTTCGATGGGCTGATCTGCATCATAAACATTTTAATAGGAACAAACTGGCATATCCAACATAGCATGCAAGAAATATTTAATCACCATATGATTAATTATTTATTGAAACATAACTGCAGATTTATCATACAAGTATATATAATTTTGGAAAGGAATTAATGTTCATCCATGTGTGTCCAAAGTTATGAAAACCCAAACTATGAGACTAAGTTCATGTGGCTACATGCCACTGATCTAAACCAAATAGTAACAAAGTCTTTTGAGGATATAAAACATAATGTAGTGAATAGGAAACAAAGTGCACAAAAGACTATCATAGACTCTAGCAAGAGGTTATCAAAATAATGACAAATACTCATCCTATCATGTTCATTTGATTACAAGTTTCAATATATCCTTGCTAGTTGGGAAGGTTTTGTTGCAGATAGTTGTGTTCTAGCTTCGGCTCTCTTGAGATCAGATCCACTGGTAGTTTCCCTCGGTATGTCAAATCACACTATAAATGATTAAATAGTGAACAATACGATAAATGTTACAATGTTATAACAATTTTATGTAGGAAAATATTATTTAGTTGATGCTAGATATCCAAACGTATCAGGATTTCTTGCCTCTTATCGGTGTACATGTTACCATGTAAGGAGTTTTCAAAAGAAAACCCGATAAACACCCCACAAGAGTTTTTTAACCATCGACACTCGTTTCTTAGAAATGTAATAGAGCATACAGTTGCTATTTTGAAGCAACATTTTCCTATCCTGAGGCATGTGACATCTTATCAAAGCATGACATAAACAAAGATTATTTTTGCCTATTGCATGCTACACAACTTCATTTCAATAAAGGATGACATTCCATCTGAAGTAGGAATTGAAGAGGAAGATCATCGTGAAAGGATAAATGTACCAATGCTTGAGACATATGGGTTGATTCAGCATGATAGAGATGATTGGGGGAAGTTTAGAGATGAAATAACAAGAAGGATGTGGGAAGACTATAGATCTCAATCTTAGTTGTAGTTTTAGGGGACCTATCTTTCTTCTAAAATGTTTTTGTAGTGTTCTATGCCTTATGTGTCATTGTATTTTATTTGATTATATATTGCATATTTTTGTTACTTATATATATACACGTTGCAGCAATAATTTTAGTTGTATATTTTTAAGTATGTATGGAAAGATCTCTATTATGTGTTTGCTCATATGCAATTTTGTTAATGGCATATTCAAAATAATTATTATGCAACTAGTGACCCCATGATCTAGGTTAAAAAAAAATCTTCTTCAAGATTAAAAGCAATATTGAGTGCCATATTGTGAGCATAGCATTTGTTGAATGCCAATCTACTAATATTAGTAAAATTTTGATTGTGACAGGGATGTTTTCATAGAGAAGTAAACTCTTTTATGTGGATGTTTTCATAGTGAAGTAAATTATTATATGTGTTCCATATTTAGTAGAATACTCCATGATTATTTTTTGATAGGCATGGATGATGACATTCAAGTAAGCCTTACAGTTTCTTCTTCTTTGAAGGTTTTTGGACGAGAAATGGAATGCAAGTTTCTAGACTTGCTCCACAAGCAAGTCTAGCTTGAAAGAAAAGGTGAAGGGGGTTTCAAAAAAGAATCTTGGACCTCCATTGAAAGGAAGTTCAATAGGAAGTTGAACCTAAATTTGTCAAAGGATAAATTTAAGAACAATTTGAAAATATGGAAGCAAGATTATATGATGAACTATTATTGATTTTATGTTTGAAGATGTTAAGTTGATGATCACAGAGACATAAGAAAGTTAATGCAAGATATTAAATTAGTTAATTTATTGTATTTTCATTGATGTCAACTTGATATAATCTGTATGGTCATGGACATATTGCTAAAGACTTCAAAGAACTGATGAATCAAAGGCTATGCTATCAATAATGCACATAATTCAAGTGTTCAAAAAGTGACTATATACACTGATAGAGTGCACACTAAAGAACAGAGTAAAAGAGAAAAGTCACAGTGTTACCCAACGAGAAAAATGCACAGCATTACCGATGAGAAAAGCACAGAGTAACCTGACAAATAGAATTATAGTGTTGCCTGATGGAGGGAGATCCTGAAGACAAATGAAGTCACACTGATAGAACAGTCATTTGTCACCAACGACTAACTGAAGTATTGACCAATAGAACAGAGAGCTCAGAAATGACAAAATGCTTATATTTCAAGAGATAAAAATAGACTTAACTAATAATTATCATTGTTTTAATTGACAAGATAAAGCCAGAGATAAGTAAAGGATTTAAAGCTGCTTTGTCCAATTGGCAAGAAGATCTCTACGAGATAAAATTGGAGTTTTGCTTTAAATCTAATTGACGAGAATTGTGGATCATGCCAAGATCAAGAAAGTCAAGAAATGGTGAAATCATATCTATATAAGAGACAAGCTTATTCATTATGAATAAGGGGAGTAACAAGAGAATAGATGCTAAAGAGATTCTGATGGATAAGAAAGTCTTCATTCAAACCTAATCAATCAAGCTAGGGAAAGAGCTAAATTCTGCAGACACCAACGAATAGTGATAACAATATCACAGAGCAAAATAGTGTGGAGAAAAAGGTATTGAATTGATAACATTGATCAGAAAGGTAATGCACTTAGAATAGATCTAAAAATATGCAATTCAAGTTGTATATGTGAACAAATCAATTTATTGTTTTAGTTTACCACTGAGGCATCAAGTCTCTTAACTGAGCAGGACTTAAAAATCTTTTGTAATTAAGATACATCCCAAGGAGTATAAAAAATTTTGATCATACAAAGTAGCATTGGATATTCCTGATACCTATTGACAAACCAAGTGAGTGTTTGATCAAGGATGGTAGCATTAGATGCTAGATACTAAGTGACAAACTATCTATTTAAATCCTCTAACAAGGTCACACCTAACAGTCTGTTTGTAACCTTTAATAGGGTTGGCTCTTAATCGAGCTCACTTCAGAAGAGTGAAAATTTGGGGTATCGGTCCCAGTTTTTTTTCCCTTAACTGAGTTTCCACATTAAAAATCCATGTGCTAATGTGTCTATGAGTCATTACTTTATTGTTTTGCATTTCACTTAAGTAAATCTGGATTGATTGGTATACACTAGTTATTTACTGTCTTTTGGTAAATAGAAAGACTGCTTATTGGTAAACATACAAAAGAAGGGTTTATAAAGAATTCTGACAAGTAGTAATTTGTTATAAGTATTTCAAGGCATTCATCTTGTACGACTGAAGATAACTAGAGGTGTAATTTTTGGTACTAAGTTTGAAGGGTTGATTTAAGGATTAAAATTTGAGGCCACTGATTCACCCCCTCTCAGTTATTACTAAAAATTGGTATTAGAGCTTGTGTTCTTAGAAAGGGAGTTTAAAAGCTCAAGCTAAAGATCACAAGATGAACAGATGAGATGTGCCCAAGTTGAACAAAGACAATGTAAGGCCCACCCCATTCCCACCTTTTCCTTGACACTTCGATGTCGGAGGATTAAGGGGTGTTGTAGTATCTGGATGATTGGTAAATCCCTAACAGAATTGTACCTTGAGATAGACCTATCTATTGTACCTTCATATCAGTACCTATTTTAGTGTCGCAATGACAGAGGTGATATCTCTATGTTTTTAATTGTGTAAGTGAATCTTGGATGTAGTATGTTACCCTGCAGATCATAGATCTAACTAGACTATTAAGGGTCCATTGAGTACTTTTGTCGAAAGGATTAGATTCAAGAAGTCGAGATGTAAATGCCAAATTAGTTATGTGTTAAGTCTTAAGTTATCTTGGATTAAATTAATAGTTGATGTGATGATTCTAGTAACTCCTACAAGGAGGATGAGTAATGTTTTGATGATGTATTA
>MU223475.1:4353361-4376650 GCA_018584345.1 Thuja plicata
GATGAATAACTTTGATAATAGTGTCTTACCAAACATAGAGTCTGCATTCAAATCTTTTTTGAGAATAAGTAAATCAAGTCATAAACACACTATGAGAAAAGATAGTGATAGTGAAAGTGAAGAAGAAGATCTTGATGAAATTGAAGCACTTATGGATAGAAGAATGCAGAGAGGCAAAAGTAAATACAAAGGTAAATTACCACTTGTATGTTTTAATTGTAAAGAGATTGGACACTTTGCTGCAAGATGTCCTAATAGAAGAAAAGATGACAAAAGTAATGACTGGTCATTTGAAAAGAAGTTTGATAGAGGTGATTACAAAAGCAACCAACAATAAAAAAGAAGAGATACCCTAGACTACAAGGACAAAGGAAAGAAGGCCAATTACCTAGCTAAATGCTGACACCGAATCTAGTGAAGAAATCAAGATGGTGTTCGTGGCAGTAAAAGATGATTAAGATGAAGATGAAGAAAGGTATGTAGAAACTGTACTCATATCTAAAGTTAGTAAAAATGATAGCTGGATCATAGATAGTGGCTGCACTCACCATATGACCAGTGACAAACAAAAGTTTGAGACTTTTGAATATTATAATGGTGGTTCAGTAAGAATGGGTAATAACACACCTTGTCCAATTGAAGGTAAAGGAACTATAATGTTGAATAACCTGATAAAATGTGAAAATGATTATTGGGTGAGAGGATTGAATTATAATCTATTGAGTGTTTCTTAGTTGAATAATTTAGGTCACAGAGTAGCATTTGAGAATAATAAGTCAAAGATCTTCAATAAATTAGGAAGTTTGATTGGTACCGGTGAGAAGACAAAAGGTAACTTATTCTATCTAAATGACACTGACACCACTTGCTTAATGGCTAGAAATGAAGAAATATGGTTATGGAATAAAATATTGTGTCATGTAAACTTTGACAACATGATAAAGATAAGAAAAAAGAGAAATGTAAGAGGCTTACCGACGATGATTAAGCCAGACAATATCATGTGCAAAAATTGTCAAAAAGGTAAGATGAAAAAGTCTAGTTTCAAAAGAAAAACCCATACAACTGATGGAATTCTAGAATTAGTCCATACCAATCTATGTGGACCCATGAGGACAAAGAGTTACTATGGTGATAGATATTTTATTCTCTTTATTGATGATTACTCTAGAATGATGACAGTAATGTTTCTAAAAGATAAATCTGAAGCATTCAAGATGTTTAAATGGTACAAAGAAATGGTAGAAAAAAAAAGTGGTAAGGATTTGAAATGCTTAAGATCAGATAGAGGAGGGGACTTTATTTTAGATGAATTCACTAACTTTTGTAATGAGCATGGAATAAAAATACAGGTCTCTGTACCGAGAACACTGCAACAAAATGGAATCACTGAAAGAAGGAACAGATCCATTATTTATTATGTAAGGAAAATGATGATAGAGAAAGGCATCACCCAAATCTTCTGGAGGGAAGCTGTCAGTACTATTTTTTACACATTGAACAAAGTGAAATTGAAGAAAGACACCAAGAAGACACTCTATGAGCTATGGTATGGTTACACACCCAATGTAAGTTCCTTTAAAATTTTTGGTAGTCAATGTTATATCTTAAAAGTTGATAGAAATGGAAAAATTGACTCCAAAAGTGATGAAGGAATCCTTCTAGGGTATTCCACCAAGAGCAAGGCTTATAAATGTCTCAATAAAGCCTCTAAAAAAATTGTTGAAAGTGCAAATGTAAAGATAGATGAATTTGCAGAGAAGAATGAAAAGGAAAGAACAAAAGAACTAGAGGACTACAATAGGTTTGTTTACAATGAAGAACCTAACACTCTACCTGAGCAAAAATGTATAGATCCTAAGCAACAAATTATTGCACCTGAGCATCAGGCTGCAAAATATCGACAATCAAGAAATTTCTCAAGATGATGTACCAAGCAATGAAGATCAGAATGAAGGACACATTGATGATCAAGATGATAGACAAAGAATTGAACCTATACTTTCCTAATATGTTAGAAGGAACCATCCACAAAACTATATCATCGGAGACAAGAAGGCTAGTATGAGAACTAGAACTAAGTCTTTAAACACAAGATGTCTTATTTGTGATTTTGAGGCAAAATCTGTCAATGCTACACTTAATAATAATGAATGGATTAGTGCAATGAATGAGGAGATTGAGCAGACTGAGAAAAACAAGACATGGACACTTGTACTAAGACCAGATGACAAGAATGTCATCAATACAAAATGGATATTCAGGAATAAACTGAATTAGAATGGAGAAGTCACCAGAAACAAAGCAAGACTAGTATGCAAGGGGTATGCACAAGAAGAAGGGATTGACTATGGAGAGACCTTTGCACCCATTGCTAGGCTAGAAGGAGTGAGAGTATTACTTGCTTATGCTGCATTTAAAGGTTTCAAGGTATACCAAATGGATGTCAAGTCTGCATTCCTAAATGAAATACTTGAAGAAGAGGTATACATTGAGCAACCAGAAGGGTTTGTTGATCCAGATAAGATGAACATGGCATGTAGACTACACAAAGCCTTGTATGGATTGAAACAAGCACCCCGAGCCTAGTATGAAAGACTTCATTCCTATCTCATAATTATTGGATTTGTAAGAACTAGTGAAAACAATACTCTTTATTTGAAGGAAGATACTGATGCTAACATTTTGATTACTGAGATATTTGTTGATGACATCATATTTGGAGGAAATGATATGCTATGCAAATCATTTGCAAATGAAATGAGAAAAGAGTTTGAGATGTCTATGTTTGGAGAGATCAAGTTCTTTCTTGGTCTACATATCATGCAACAAGATGAAGGTATTTTCATTTTACAATCCAAATACATCAAGGAAGTGCTAAAAATATTCAAGATGGAATATTCCAAACCAGTTGGAACACCGATAGAAATTGGATGTAAGATAAAAAAGGAGGACAAGTCATCAAAGGTAAATCAAACTTTGTATAGATCAATGATTGGAAAACTCATGTATGTTGTACATACTAGACCAAATATTGCACATATAGTAGGAATAGTTGTAAGATTTTATGCTAATCCCAGGGAATCATTTATGACTGCTGTGAAAAGAATCATAAGATATTTGAAGAATACCGAGGACTATGGCTTGTGGTATAGAAGAGAAAGCAAATTTGAACTTAAGGTCTTTACCGACATTGATTGGGCTGGAAATATTGATGACCGAAAGAGCACAAGTAGAGGAGCATTCTTTATGGGTGAAAAACTTGTCACGTGGATCAGCAAGCAGCAAGGATGCATCTCTTAGTCTACTGTAGAAGTAGAGTATGTTGTTTATGCTACAAACTACTCAAATATTGCATGGATCAAATAGTTACTTGAAGGTATGCATATGAAAATTCTTGAACCAGTAACTATCTATTTTGATAATACCAGTGCAATAAACATTTTCAAGAATCCAGTCATACATGCTAAGACAAAGCATATCGCTATCAAGTATCATTATTTGAGAGAACAAGTTCAAGAAAAGGAGGTGATACTTGAGTATGTGCAATCTAAGGAAAAATTAGCTGATATCTTCACCAAGCCACTACCCAAGGATGCATTTGAGTACTTGAGAAAAAGACTAGGGGTCAGACCCTTGTCTACTAGTCAGTAAAATGACTAGAGGGATGCATCAGCCTACATATTATCAGAATATCATCCATGTTGATGCAAGAAGAGAGATGGAATTCAAAAATACATCTATACACAACAAGGTATTTATCTACTCCAAGCACCAGAGTTGTATTGCTGATGTATTGGGAAAATTCAAGGAGTATATTATGGATAGAAATGATTTATTTGGCATTGTTGTCAAAGGGAGAGATTATATCCATTATCACACAAGGAGAGATTATATAAGGAAAAATTATATCAGGAGAGATTATATCCATCACATTATCCAGAGGGAGAGATGTAACCATAAAGGGAGAGTACATACAAAGGGAGAGAATTGCTGACAAGAAATATTAAAAGAAAAGAGAATAGAGAAAGGGAGAGAGTTTGACACAAGAAAATAACACATCACATCAAAGGAAGAAATATTCTACATCAATCCAGTGAAGGGATTGAAGATAGATAGAGAGATGCAAGAATCAAATCTAAGTTCATATAAGCTTGCTGAGGACCAGATATTTGCATCGGTTATAGTACATAAGATTGGTAGTTTGATGAACTTCAACTGTTATATTTCATATTGTATTAGTAATAATATAGTGTGATAATGTAGTGTGTTTCCATCAATGCCAAAGGGAGAGATTGATGAACTATAACTGATTGCATGTTTGAAGATGTTAAGTTGATGATCACAGAGACATAAGAAACTTAATGCAAGACATTAAATCAGTTAATGTATTGTATTGTCATTAATGTCAACTTGATATAATCTGTATGGTCATAGACATATTGCTAAATACTTCAAAGAACTGATGAATCAAAGGCTATGCTATCAGTAATGCACATAAATCAAGTATTCACAAAGTGACTGTATACACCGACGGAGTGTACACCGACAGACAAAGTAAAAGAGCAAAGTCACAGTGTTACTCGAGGAGAAAAATGCATAGCATTACCGACGAGAAAAGCATAGAGTAACCTGAAGGATATAATTACAGTGTTTCCCAATGGACGAAGATCCCAAAGACAACTAAAGTCACACCGACAAAATAGTCAGTTGTCACCAATGACTAACTGAAGTATTGAGCGACAGAACAGAGAGTTCAGAAATGACAAAATGCTTAGCTATCAAGAGCTAAAAATAGACTTAACTAATACTTATCATTGTTTTAATCGACAAGATAAAGCCAGAGATAAGTAAAGGATTTAAAGCTTCTTTGTCCAGTTGGAAAGAAGATCTCAAGATAAAACTAGAGTTTTTCTTTAAATCTAATTGGCGAGAATTGTGGATCACGCCAAGATCAAGAAAGCCAAGAAACAGTGAAATCATGTCTATATAAGAGACAAGATTATTCATTATGAATAATGGTAGTGACAAGAGAATAGATGCTAAAGAGATTTTGAAGGAGAAGAAAGTCTTCATTCAGACCTGATCAATCAAGCTAGGGAAAGAGATAAATTCTGTAGACACCGACGAACAGTGATAACAATGCAATATTCAAATATTCAAGGACTTAATGGTCTTCATTACCTCATCGATATTGGGTTGAGTGTAGAGGGTATATAGTTTTGGGTTGATGGTATATGGTTTAATATTGAGTATGTATGGTTTAGGTTTAAGGGTTGAGGGTATAGAGTTTAATATTGATGGTATCAGGTATATGGTCTAAAAATTTTATTTGACTAAGTCTAAAAATTTATAAGATCTTTTAAAACCTAGAATATACATTATACCTCCTAGAGATTTAAAACCATTCTAAAACATCTTGCCAATATTTATGTATGAAATATAACTTAAAGTATAAGAAAGGAAAAATAAATATTGAAATTTGGTGCTCGTCAAATGATTTGTAATGAGAAATTCTAACCCTTTGGATTGGATTTTCTTTGGGAACCCAACGCAAAGGGTTGAATAACCATTTCATGGAAAAGATTTATATTTTTGTTAAGGTAAAATATTTCACACTTTTTAATTGTGCTCTTCTTTAGGTTTGCACATGTTTCAATGGAATATTTAAAAAACATCATGATGGCATTAAGATCTCTCCTATCTAACCATATAATATTTTTCATATTTTGATTATTATAAGGTTTTCATATTTAATTTTTTCTGTTTGTGTCTATTTTTTGTCACAAACCAGCTCATGGTATTTTGGCACTAATACATTTGGGGAAAATTTCCGATGACCATTTTAGATGGCTATGGTATTTCTTTTGCTCTGTCGGATTTTACAAAGGGAATTTTTTTTTTTTTAAAACATTGCCCATGTTCATTGAAATTCTGACGACAGATGCATTACTTATAAAAAAGGTAATTTTTTCTCATTTTCCCACGAGCCTTTGTAAGATCAAGACCCACAATGCAATTCAGTGCTTTGCCAAAGGTATGCATCCTTGCACATTCAGTTCACAAATTCACAAAATATGATGGCATATTCAAATATTAGCTACATTGGGTTTCAACCTAGTCATAGAAATGATATTTATTAGGGCTTTTTCTTTTTCTTTCATGGAAACAATAACATTTTGTAGAATTTCAAAGCATGCGACAATTTTTGTTGGTAGTGTTTGTTGGTAGGAAATAAGGCACACAGATAAAATGTGAAGTCTAATCATTTCATATTCTAAATTCTAAATTCTAATTTTGAATTATTTTCACTCACTTGACTCAGTGGCATGAGATTCTTCATTTTCTCAAAAACAAACAAGACACCATGAACTTCATATTTGTGTTTCTTAAATGGAATAAGAACTTTACCTTAAATTTCTAGGGGAGAGTTGTCTAAAGCTGATTGTCCCTTTATGCTCTTTGAGCTGAAAAATAAAACATGTCACAATTTTTTTTTACATAAATTGTTGTACTCAAAGAAACCACCAGTAATGTCATCATTGGAGCACATCTCATCTTGGTGTCTCCATTGACACTACCACCATTACTTGTGCAGGCTTTCTTTGTCATCATCTACCAATTTCTATCATTAAATTAACATGTCATATCTCAATTGGCTGGACAAACTATTCTTTTTTTAGCTGGATTTTTAAGTGTGAGATGCAACCAGTAGTTCAACTCTAACATAAGGATTTCAAAACTTTTTAACTTCTTCCATGGAGGATTTACCACCGATTGTCCACTTCGATCTTGCCACTCAAAACTCATATTATATTATTGTGGGCGTTATAATTCCTCTAAAAAATTCAATTCTATTCACGATGATAGAAGAAAGGATTTGGAAAGGTTAACCACATCTATGAATATTTAGTGGTTTCAAGAAAACTCTATTTCTTGTAGTAGTATGTTGTCAATTCCATTTATCAAGCAAACTCAAACTCTGTAGCTTCTTCATTGTAACAAAGTCATATGTGCATGTACAGAAAAATATTTTTGTGGGCATTAAAAGTTTTATATTTTATTCAAAAGAAGATAAAATGAATGGATCCTTCTATCTATGATCTTTCAAATGTTAAAATTCTTATTTTGTATTCATGATAGTAAAAAAGATATTTGGACTGGTTAACTACAACATAAACTTTGGTGGTTGCTAGAAAACTTTGTTTCTTATAGTAGTATGTTCTCACCACCACTTGCCCACTCTGATCTTGCCAAGCACACTCATGCTATAAACTTTGTAGCTTCTTCATTGTAACACTAACAAAGTCATTTTTGTGCACTAATAGAAATATTGTTGTGGGTGTTATAATTCTCTATTCTATTCATGTTCTGATAAAAAGAAAGGATTCTTCTATCTTTGATCATACAAACTTAAAATTCTTATGTTCTATTAATGTCGATAAAAGAAAGGATTTAGACTGGTTAACCACATTGGAAGCTTTGGTGGTTACAAGAAAACTTAATTTATTGTAGTAGTATGTTCTCACCACCACTTGCCTACATTGGTCCTGTAAAAAAAATCATGTTGTAAAATTTGTAGCTTCTTCATTGTATCAAAATCATTTATGTGCACACATAAAAAGATTCTTGTGGGCATTAAAATTATTCTATTATATTTATGAGATAATAAAAATAAAGTATTCTTCTATCTTTGATCTTGTGAACATTAAAATTCTTCTATTTTATTGATGTTGATAAAAGAAAGGAGTTAGACCGGTTAGTCACATTGGAAGTTTTGGTGGTTGCAAGCAAAATCTATTTCTTGGAGTGGTATATTGTTCTCACCACCACTTTCCCACTTTGGTCTTGCCAAACAAACTTATTAGCTCCTTCATTGTAGCAAAGTCATTTGTGGGCATGCATAAAAAGATTCTTGTCAACATTAAAATTCTTCTATTCTATTGATGATATGATAAAAAGAAAAGATTCTTCAATCTTTGATCTTGTCAATGTTAAAATTCTTCTATTCTCTTAGATATCAATAAAAGAATATTTAGACTGATTAACACAATGGAAGCTTTGGTTGTAGCAAGAAAACCTTATTTCTTACAGTAGTATGCTATTCTCACCACCACTTGTCTACTTTGGCTAGTCTTTGACAAACTTTGTAGCTTCTTCATTGTAGCAAGGTCCTTTGTGTGCATGCATAAGAATATTTTTCCATCTTTCATCTTGTGGGAATTAAAATTATTCAATTTTATTCATGAGAAGGAAAAAAGAAAGTTTCTCTATATTTAATCTATTGAATATTAAAACTCTCATATTCTATTTAGACTGACACTATAATAATTGATTGAAAACAATGACAGTATTTTATGGGCAATAAAAATTGAAGTACATGAAGATCTCTGATCACGCAAACAACATAGTTAGGGATGCACGAATTTAAGGAAACCGCTAAAAAAGGAACAACATCATAATGATATTGCGCAAGTGAAAAAAATCAATGGAGGATTGTAATCCAATATATATCACATCTAAAACAGTGATAGCCTAATATTTGCACTGTATGAAGCAAACAAATCACATTGATTAGTAGAAATATAATTTATATATATTATAAGGAATTTATTAGATTAAAATACAACACAATCTAAATTATCTTATCAAGAATAACATAATAGACTCCATAGTTTCAAGTTAGAGTATAACAAAGAACACCATTCCATAAGTTAAAAAGAAGTATTGTGTATGTTTCTTTATGGTTATGTTGTGCAGACCTTGTAGACATAAAGAAGAGTAACAGTCCTAAGTAGTGACCTCATGGGAGATTCATGTGCTGATTAGTCTGAAATCAAATGATGGAATAAATTTATAGTAGATATGTTGTGTGGTTTCTTCCCATTTGGTGATAACAACTATTTAATTTAAAGTTAAGGATATTGAGTTGCTTGATGTTAAGAATAGTATGAAAAGTATTTTTTGAGATTTCTTTGTGGAACAAGTAAATATCTAGAAGGTTATGATCATACAAGTGATTGAAAAATGCCTGTGAATAGTTTGTAATATTTGCAAAGAAATTTTGGGGCAGAATTGGTATGAGACATGTATTAGGGTCCTAAACTATTCTTCTCTCCTCATCAAGATCTAATAACTCAATTTATGCTAGAATTCTTTGCCCAAAAACCTTCTTCAAACATGAAATATGAAAAATTGGATGTATTTGTGTTGACATAGGTAACTCTAGTTTATATGCTACACTACAATATTTTGCAACACCTTATGAGGAAGATAGTACTTGGGTGTAATATCATTATCCTTTTAATGTTATTTTAGCGACATTTTATTATCTGGCTATAATTGCATAAATGCCCAATCTCTCACTTTAAAATTCCTTTCACTACAGAGTTGGTTAGCTTATTGCTTCATTCTATTTTGTATCATTGCCAGGTTCTCTTGGAGACTAGTAAGTTTCTCTTGCTGATGTTGCATGTGATTTTCAATTGTTTGATCCTTTTTTGGCACACTAGCAATGAAGAGGTGATTGACAATAATTGGTACCCGTGTAGAGTCTAAAATGGAGGCATCTTAGAATAAGGATGAAAATAAGTGTTATCACGTCACTTTTCTAGTGGTAGCCACTACATCCATCTCTCTTTTTTATCTAAAGTAAAACATAAGAGGTACCCTTCCAAGCATTTGTTTACCATGTCCATTAAATTGGGGATGATATAATGAGCTATGAGTAAGATGAGTTCCCAAAGATGAAAATAAGTCAACCCAAAATTTACTTGTAAATATAAGATCATGATCACATACTATAAATTTTGAAGTCCCATGTAGTCTCTCAAGTATCCATAAAAGTTATTTCAACTATCTTTTGGGTGTGCCAAAACACAAATATGCATATTTGTTAAGACAATCCACAACAACCATAGTGAGTTTTTTTTCTTTCAAATTTGGGAAAACCAATGATGAAATCCATAGATACCTCCTCCCACCTTGGGATAGATAGTGTTGCATAAGACATAGAGTCTTAATTGTCTTGCCTTTATTTTATTGACATATCATGCATTCTATTGCAAATTTTTGAACATCACTCATTAACCCCTCTCAAAAGAAATCTATCTTAATTATACAATAATTTTTCAATAATCCAAAGTGTCCAGCTACTAGAGAAGCACGTAGTTCTACCAAACATATTAAACTTAATTATTTAATTCTTGCCTAGGTAAAATGTTCTTACCATAGAATATTTCCTTTGGGTGCATATATTCCTAAAAAAAATGAATCCTATTGGATATTTTCAGTGAGAGTCTTAGTATTTGTGTCCTCCCACTCTTTTCTTGCCTAATTTATCCAATATACTTGTAAAATGGAAATGGTGTACAATAGTGACTTTGTGGGTTCATCCCTCCTTATTAGAGGATCAACCACAACATTATCCTTGCCTTATCTTATATATGATCTCAAAGTCATATCTCTAGATCTTTGTGACCATTTTTGAAATGAAAACCTCTATTTCAAGAAATATGTGAGATAGTCATGGTTTGTTTTTACCTTAAAGTGTTTGTCCATTAGATAAAGTCTCCATTGTTTAATTTCATGCAAGATAGCCAACATTTCCTTCTCAAAACTTGATTCAATGGATTCTGACCTTTAATTTTATGGCTCTCAAATTCTATGGGTCTTCTTTCTTGCATGAAAACTACTCCTATGCCATATCCTAAAACATCAAATTTCGTAATGAATTTTTTAGAAATATATAGAGTAGCTAAACTGGAGTTGTTCACATGACTTCCTTAAGATGCTCAAATGACCTTGCATCAACCACATTCCACTTGAAGGAATCTTGCATCACTAAAACCGTGAGAGGTGATCTATCACAATATTGTTAGCATCAGCTCCTATAATACGATTTTAAATAATTCTATCATCTATGTGTTGGTTTACAGTTTGTCTACTTTAAATTTGATTTATATAATGACTCTTGAAAATACCCAATGCTGGCTTACGTAGGACAAAAAGTAACCACAGACCGGGTCAATGGTAGGAATCTATCAATGACCCTTGAATTGAAAGGTACAATATCTCTTATGTGAAAGATATGCAATGAATTTTGTCTTTTGGTTTTTAGGGGTATGCTCTTAACTGGAGAGTAGAAGAGGTTTAACCAAGTTTCTCAAAGCTTCAAACAACTCAGGCAATGAATGGGAACCTACTCAATGACATGCAATCTGAAATGCAAACTACCATCTCCCAGTAGAGATGAAGAAAGAAGGTGTAACAATGCAATTCCTAGATCACTAAGATTCTAAAACTTTGACAATACCCAGATTATCTTGATCTCATTCTCTATTAGCCTTCTTCTCAATCCCTTATGCAAGAATTAATCTATTGAACTAAGATGTGCAATGAAAAGAAATCTGAGTGCTTATGCTAAAGACAATAAACATACAATCCATTGAATGAAAATAACAAAACCTGGTTCATTAATATTTATTCAATTTCCAGTATTAGCATCCTCATTCAGAACATCACACAACTAACTAAGATGAACAACAAAAATCACTTCAAACTCAGAGTCACACACAGTAGTCCCAGCTACAGGGGTTCGCCCAAAGTAATTTTTGCTGATCTATTTACTTTAAAGAAATTTACATTTATAGGTCTTCTCAAAAATAACCAGTTACAATAATGATTGCCTCTTTACAATATTCTAAGAGGACATTCTAAAAATAAACTTGGTCAGTTGCAAAAACTGGCAAGGCTGAAAAAATGCCCAAAATGGCTACAATATACAAAAATTGGGAAGATGACAAAGATCAACAGATTCTATGCCTTCTTCTATGTAATGACTTTTCCTCTGTAAGCCTTCATTACATCCGTTACCTTGCCCGATTCCTAAGCATCTGGAATGATTACATTATCAGCTCAAATCATCCAAAAATCATGCATCTTTGTCAGTTCGTCCAACCTGGCAATCTGGGATTGGAGCTTCTTCGATTCCTTTTTGATCATTACATCTATCACAGAGAGCTCACTGATCCTTGACACTTGGAAGCTAGCTAGATTGGCAATCTCATATATTAAAGAAAGAAACTTATATTTCATTCACTCTATATTCACCAACTTGTCACTCCTGGAAACTTGAGAATATGTGTGCAAAACTTTCAAAAACTCAAAATTTTTGTCCATCTCCCTTTGCACTAACTCAAACACAGACTTGAGTTCATTCACTGATCTACTTGAGCTCTCAATCATGAACTCCAGAGACTGCCTCTAATGAAACAATGGATCCTACCCGGTCTTAAGGATACCATTGGAGATTGCAACACTAGTCTTCATATCAATCACCTCCTGCAAGGTGGCTAGTTGCTCTGTCAATCCAGTGGATGCATTGTAGATGGTCACCTGGTGCTTTGATGTTGTATCCTTCAACTTGTCTGCATCAAGTAGAAGGTTCCCCAAATTCTTGATTACAATGGGGCCTTGAAGCTTCATCTCCTCTATCCATGCTCTTCCAATTTTCCCAAACTATCTTTCTTGCTACAGCTTCAGTAGCAGGTTCTTATTTTCTTTTGCATTGGGGTCAAATTGAGAAGATGAAGTACTGCCAAGAGCAGATTTAATATACTCAATTAGCTCCTTATTTGCAAACTTGAGGACTTCCTTCCCTTCCTGGAGTTCTTCTAACCTATCCTCAATCCGCTCATTGGTGGTTTTCTAGATGTTCACCATTGAGTCATGCACCAACACTCCTAGGTCCACAGTTCTTATCTGGAAATCATGAGCTAAAATTTCATGAAACTTTCCTTCTTTCTGTGGCTCTGCTATTTCCATTAACATATGCCCAATTTTCAAATCATGGGAAAGGGCCGCCATGGACTTTTTCTTCTTCACCTTTTTCACTGGTGTCTGAGATGAGGTTGCCTTAAGGATAAGGTCCTTTGATGAAATGGCTTCCTCATGTCATCTCTTCTTCTTCTCAATGGTTTCTTCCAACCATGAGTCTATGGATAACACATTTATTGCAGACTGAAGAGCTGTAGGATCAAACAACTTTCAGGCTACTGGAGGAGTCTTCTTGTCTTGAGATGGAATAGGGAAGGAGGCAACCTTAGTCATTAAAAGGGCCAGAGTGTTTGCCAGCTGAGAGGAGTCCTGACCATCCATTGGGTTTGTGTCATCCAAAGTGATGATTGGAATTGGTGAGGGAGGCTTGGTCATGGAGACCTCCTATTCTTTCTTATTTTCCTTTTCCTTATCTTCTTTCTTCTCCTCTACATTTCCAATGTTCGGGAGAGAACCACCTCCTTAGGTCAGAGTGATAGGGACATTATTTTCTGGAGGCTGGTCACCTCCTTGCCCAGCGGGTTGCGTTGCACCTACTGAAACTGATGGCGCTGTAGAAGAAGTGGCCACTGGAGTTGATTTCTCAGCACTTGAAGTCATTCATCTAGATGAATCTATGCTAGAAGTTCTTTTTCACCACACTCTGGTCTATTCCACCCACTTGTCGGTTCTCTTGATAAGGCCTCTCATGAGAAGCTCCAATGAATCAATCACTAGACCAGTTGGTGGAGAGGAAGAAATGGGTATCACCTTGATTTGGTTGTAGGATGAAGGATGCATGAAGAGGCTGTCATCTGCAAGATCAGATACATCAACAACATTATTATACATTTTAATTTCATCCAAAGTTAAATAGGACCACAATTTCTCCCATGTCTGATACTCATTAAAACATTCAGCCTAGAAATCCTCAATATTCAAGACATGTATGTAAGCATTTCTAAGCTTCAAGTGATCTCTAACAAAACCCATAGGATCATATTGAGGCCTAAGAACCTCATAATCAAGTAGCTTGATCTTATCCTCAAAGCGCTTTACCAAATTCTGGGCATCAGATCTGGATGCACAAGAATATGGACCAACAACAATGGGGAAAGGAATTCCGATGATCTTCTTCACATTTGAACATAGAATGTTCACTTCCAATATGTGTCAGTAGAGCTCCACCAAGACCACCTTATCTTCAGGATACCAGGGCAATCTCTTAGGAAATCTAGAGAAGGCTCCTAACGAAAGATAAGAGAAACTCAGAAATTGGATGAAAGAAAATCCATACTGTCTGATTGCCGAGATGGCCTCTGGAGAGAATATTTTTTCTAGGAAACCTTGAATTTCTTGACATACTCTCATGTTGAATGCATCATTCACAAAAACATATTCCTCAAAGCTTCGACGCAATTGCAGATTTAGGTAGAACTCATATATTCTGGTGTTGTTGAAATTCTGGATTGCTAGTAAGCTGGGCCACAGGTGGTGAGTCGCTAGAGCATAGAACAAGTGTGAAGACATGTAGAACTATTTGAATCCCTGATAGGAACTCAACCAAGATGCTAGAATTTCACACAGGATTTTTTCCCAGTCAATGAACATATTTTTTATGCAGATGGCTTGAACAAGGAAGAAATTATGTTCAATGAGATCCAGGATCTTGGGTTTTCTGTCCAATCTTCTTAGTAGGGCCTGAATATCGACGATTTCCCTCTTTTGGGTTTTTCTAAAGAGAGTCTTCAACATCTTACTATTCTTTGATTAAGGGGTCTAGAACTAGGTCCTCTACATGTCTTCCCTCCTTAGAGTCTTCTTTTCATTAAACATAGACGTAGATGAACCGAAGTTGATGTCGCAATACACGTATTTTTCCAGAATGCCAAAAGCGGATTGGATTAGGGTTTTATTAATTGACAGAAAAATAGACTGATCTGGGAACATAATTTTCTTTATCACCAGGTTGTATTTCTCTATACATTCTCTAACAAGCTCAGGAGCTTGGACTGCCATTGGAAACCCTGAAGCTTCTACCATACCGCTATCCTTGAGCTTCTGTGTAATAGGGTGAATTGGATGAGAATTCAATCTTCTATGCAAATCTATGAGATTAAAGAATCTTATAGATGTGTTGGAAACTTCTTTCAATTCACTCTCAAGACTAATTAATCTATCGTAACTAGAAGCCTTAACTACCATTTGCTATAAAACTAAGACCATGAGTTAAGATAAATAACTTGCTACACAAATACGGTGAGCAACAAATGATGGCAAATGCCGAAGAAATAGCCGCTAAGATCTGAATGTTGGTGCCACATGAATGATATTAAGGTGAGTTAATGGATGCAATGGAAGGATTAGCATTAAATTTTTATAATCAACAGTTATTTTGACTTCCCATTTCAGAGAACATAACGGCCTCAAAATTTGAAAGCTTACAATTAACTTTATGTTCATTAGCCACTTACCGAAAGAAATCCTTAGTCTTGCGGAAAAAGAACATACTTTCCTTCCGATGCCAAAATGAATAAAAATTATACCATTTTACCTTGTGTGGGAAAAGAACATAAGAGAATACTTTTACTGTAAGCCTGTTTCCTTTATTTTAGAAAAGTATCCCAACGGCTTCAACTTTTATCCTTTTCATACTTAAACAACTTCTTTTCCATTGGGAGCACTTAACCTCTTATTTTCTCTTTTTACTTGTGTCGGGGTTGCACCTTCGAGACCAAATCTTCTAGATGCTACATGATCACCGCCACTACTCTGCAACTTGATATCTCTGAGAGTTGTAAAACTCTTTTTACAAACAAAAGATTTATGAATCGCTTATGTAAATCACATGTTTAACCTTTCGGAAAAACACATTGAGCATTACAGATCTGAGGGTGACTACTTCTTATTTGGAAGATGCTATGACACCCCTTTTCTCGACATACCTAAATTAGCTAAACACTGAATGAAGTAGAAGGATTGAAAACCCGCTAGGCTCAAATAGGCAAGGAAAATAAATTTTCTGATAAGAAGATTAGGGGAAGGTTTCAAGATGAATGAGAAGTAAGTCACCAAAGAAAAATTTACCCCCTAGGACCTAAAGACCCTAGACTAAAATTTGGTAACAGCTAGCTCTAACTAGGGACTTAGAAATTCCAATGTTTGAGAAGGGACCTAGAGTCTTTGGTTTCACACAACAAGACCGGCAGGAAAAAAAATGGGTAGACTAAACTAAAACACACAATAGGAAAGGAAACTAAACTAAACTAGACTAAGAAAGAAGGAAAGAAAGCAGGAGAAACATAAAGAAAACCTACCTACACTAACACTAACTTGTAGGGGTTTCCTGCTTTCACTTGAGTATTAGGTAGAGCTTCATATCCTAGCCATTGTAGGAGAATGAAAGAATCTCTCTAGAAGGATATGCCAGAATAAAGAAATTATTCTGGTTCACCTGTACAATCTTGAATGGTCCTTTCTGAAGTGAGTCAAACTTATGATGCTTTCCTTTGGACTCGCGCCTTTTATCCCATAATAGGACCAAGTCACCTTATATAAACTTTCTTGGTCTGGCCTTATTATCAAAGAATGTTTTCACTCTCCTCTGATGATTAGTGATGTGGTCAACAAGCTTTTCCTGTTCTTCTTCCAACTTAGTCAGATACATGATTCATTTCTCCAGACCATTTTGGAAAATTGGATCTTCAATTACCTACTGTAGCCTACAAACAGATAACTCTAGCAGAAGTGAGAGACTAGGTTCAATTCTATAAACCATCTCAAAAGGGTATATTCTGATAGTTAACTTAGGTGTTATCCTATCCTCCCATAGAGATTCATTCAATTTCTTGTGCCAATCCTTTTGACTCTCTGAAACTAGTTTCTTCATTATGTTAATTAGGTTCTTGTTGCTTGACTTAGCCTGACCATTTCCTTGAGGGAAATAATCAAATGAGTGACTAAGATGGATACTGTTGTTGTAGCAGAACTCTATAATATTTGAAGAAGATAAATATGTGGCATTTTCCATCACTAGCTTCAAAGACACTCCAAACCTTACCAAGATATTCTCCTTGATAAATTCACAGACCACCTCAGATGTGGTTTTCTTGGAAGGCTTAGCCTCAACCCACTTGGTAAAGTAATCCATAGCAGTTATGACATATAGGTGACCTGCAGAAGAGGGAGGATTTATCAGGCCAATGAAATCAAGCCCCCATTGATGAAAGGGACCCTCTACTACAACTGGCTTCAATGGGAGAGCATCCAACTGAGGCTTACTGGAAAACATTCGGCACTTATCACACTTGGCCACCCAATTGTAGGTATATTTAAACATGCCAGGCTAGTGGTAATGCTATCTCAAGATTTTATATGCAGTGACTATGGATGAGAAGTGTCCACCACACACCTCATTGTGGAATGCCTGGAGCAATCTCTATTATTGTGGCTTGTCCACACACCTTAAGAAAGTTCCATCTATTACCCTCTTATATAATTGGTCATCATAAATGATGTACTTGGCTGCCTTGGTCTTCAAATATATTCTTTGTTTGTGTGTCAATCCTTCTGGGCAATCTCCATAAGTAAGGAAATAGGTGATGGTGGAAAACCAGGGATCAAGAAGACTAATCATTAACACCTTCGGAGAATCCTCCTCTTGAGTTGTTTCCTGATTTTCAGCCATTATTTTACACAAGTCATTTTCTCTAACCACCTTTGTTGGCTTGAGTTCAATATCATACTCCTATACCTTCGCTGTCCATGCACTATTACATCCTATTTATTGTTGTTTCAAAATTCTCTTAACAGTAGAATCAAGAATATAAATAACAAAATGGGAATGTAATACATAGAATCTAAAATTCTTCAGTGCCCTTACCACCGCATATGCATGCTTCTCCATTTGAGAATATCTCAGTTCACGATCCTTGAGTGGAGTGCTCATGAATGCATTAGGTGCCTGAATCCCTTCATTATTCTCTTGCATTAGGATAGCAAACAATGTATGAGATGATGCATAGCAGTACAATATGAACTCCGTGGTATAATCTGGATGCACCAACACAGGTGCTCTAGCTATAGCGTGCTTGATTAAATAAAACACCTTCTTCCCAGAGTCATTCCACTTGAAACTTTGACTACCTTTCATCATATCAATTATGCATTTTGTAATCTTGGAAAAGTCGGGAATGAAGCGCCTGAGAAAGTTTACCTACCCAAAGAATGATCTTGTTCCAGATTTTATCGCCAGCAGGTTCAATTGCTAGATGGAATTTATGTGCTTAGGGTTAATTCAGATTCCTTCATGGGAAACAATATGACCAAGCAGTATACCTTTGGTGACACAAAATATATACTTCTTGGGATTGAGAGAGATGCCATGCTTTCTACATCTCTTTAGCACTTTCTCAAGATCTCTCAAATGATCTTCTCTCTTCGTAGAGAAGACTGTTAAATCATCCAAGTATATAACTATTATTCTATCCTAGAGGTCTACAAATGAAGAGTTTATAACCCTTTGGAAGGTAGCTCCAGAATTGATAAGCCCAAAGGGCATTCTATTGTAAGCAAATGTTCCCCAAGGAGTGGTGAACACTGTCTTATACTTATCTTCTGGGTCCACCTCAATCTGGTTGAAACCTGAGAAACTATCCAACATGGAAATCATTTCGGATCTAGCTATAGTTTGCACTCTATGATCCATGTTGGGAAAGGCATAATTATCCTTTAGAGAAGCTTGGTTCAGATTCCAAAAAATTACACAAATTTTTATTTCTCCGTTCTTCTTTTGGACGGGCACGATGTTGGCTATCCATGTAGAGTGATGTATGGGATAGATAATTTTCACCTCCAACATCTTGTGAACTTATCTAAAAATGGCATCTAAAACCTTAGGATTGTAGTTTCGTTGCTTCTGCCAAAAAGGGACAACTTCAGGCTTGAGAGAGATTGTGTGCTTGAAGTCTCCATTCCGGAAAGTTTTGAGGTCTTCATAGCCCCAAGAAAACACATCCTTATATTCAGAGAGTAGGTGTTTAGCCTTTTCTCTTTCTTTTTTTGTGCAGCAACTGCCAATATTTATCATCTTAGGTTTATATTCAGTGCTTATGTTCATTCCCTCAAAATCCCCTGAGGTACCACCTTTCCTATCCCTTTCTTTTCTAATATATGAATCGTGTCTATCAAAAAGTTTTTCAAGGGAGATTAGGTGTCGAGGAATTTTGTTACCTTTTAACTATTCTTCTCCAAGCTCCAACTCATTCTTGCTGTCTAGAGAGAACTCCTTGTAGGTACTAGCAATTCCTTCAAAGTATTGATCCCTGAACTGATCTGATCCTTCCACAAAAGCTTCTATCTTTTTGTCACTGTTGAAGACTTGCTAGATTTCCACATTATCTAGAACATTCGGCCTAAAGAGAACTTCAACTTTGTATTTCTTATCTCCTATTTTTGAACGCAGGAGGAGAAGTGAAGTTGAGGCAGCCAACAAATATACTCTCGTGTTATGCCCTCTTGGAACAACCTTGATTGAAAAGGCATCAAAGTTCTCTATCTCTTCCCAGACTCTGTTCCTATAAGTCCGCAGTCTCGCATTTTTCACTGCATATTGTGCTCAAACTTGCCTCACTATCAACTCTGCATCACTGAGTGCTTTAAGGATTTTCACCCCTCTTTGCTTTGCAGTAGCAATGCCTAGCAATAGAGCCTCATATTTCATCATGTTATTAGTGTTCTTAAACTGTAATTTATAAGAAAGTTGTATCATGTCTCCTTCCGAGAGAATAAGAACTACACTAGCTCTCGATCCTATGGTAGCACAACTACCTATCAAAATCCAAGGTCCAGGTATCCTGACTGTTAGTATTTTCTGGTATTTCATCTTGATGATTGAAATATGAAAACAACATATAATTGCTGAATTCCATCTCTTGGTAGAGGATTTGTGCCTTAGGGTCATCAGACTTCATTACTGTGAATTTGGCCTTTTCCTCTGGCTCCAACTTTATCTTCTTAGTACCCACTAGGATTATAGCATGGGACTAGTCCATCTTGATTTCTCCACCTATGTCTCTGTAAAAGCTTCTACTTAGAAGCATACCGTAGCTGGTTGGAATATTGGCTAATAGGATGGTCAACTTCATCCTCTTTGCAAGGTGTGTGGCTATTGCAACTTGTGCATCCTTTACCTGACCTACGAGGTGGACCTGTGTAGCATCCATTAAATAACAATGGCCAAAGGTTTTGTTAAGGGTCAATCTAATTGCTTTAGCAACGAAGGCGGGCATGACATTATTAGAGGCTCTTGAATCAATAATACAATTGCTTAGTTTATGACCATTTACAAATAGGGAGACATAGAATGGGTCAGGTTTTTGGCAAGGAGCAGTGGCTAAGATTGAAGAATCTTCTTCTTAAAAGAGTAATGGAAGGACAAGTTCTTCATCGTTTAAAGGGCCACTACTATGAGCTTCATCACTAAAAATAGAATTTATATTAGGCTACATTCTGGAGTTAGCATCACTTTTACAGTAATCTACAAGCTTTTGAAGTTCAGTAGGATGAGTTTTTAAATAATCTAAGGGAGACACTTGGATTCTAGCATCCTTGCAGTATTGAATTATATCAAAGGAAGACAAAGACTTACCATTTGTTTTGGACTTCGAGTGATCCTTCTTTCAAGATGAAGAAGTAGAAGATCTGGGTGCACCAGCTGAAGGACCAGTTGTAATATTCTGGGAAGGAATAGAGTTTCCTAAATTTTTGTTTCTCTGTCTTCTCATTGCCACTCCCATTTGAATTCCATCTATGGTGGAAAAGAAATCACCTCCGACTTCGGAATCAGATTCATACTCCAAAAAGAAATTACTAGAGTCGCCATGGGGAGCAGAATCTTCTTCACTTTCGAGATATTCAATAGTCAGCTTGTTGCTTGAAGCTGTAGACACCCTGTTGGTTGTATTTCCTATTTTTTCTAGTTCTCTTGGTTCCTTGTCTTTCCCTCTGTCAATTTTTAGGTTTTCATGTTTAAACCTTGTCCAAATTTGTAAAACCCTAAAAGACCCTAGTTATCCAAGTCTTAAACGATAAATTTTAAACCCTAGACCATGCCTTATGTTTCAGCGTTGCTTTTTCATTTTAGTGAAGGCATGTGTTTTAAGTTAAGTCACCTTGTCGCGTTACCCCCAGCAAATATTCCAAAGCTCTTCCCGACTTTTCTTTTTCCTTGTGTCGCGTAGTCTCATTCAGAAATAGAATATTCCTTCAGTGTTTCGAGACTCAACGATCTCTTTCAGTCGGGTAGTCACAAGATCTTCATGTTATAAGCTTTGTAAAGGATGGGACCCACTGTTAGTCGGGTGATCACGGAAGATTTCTCATAGTTATGAAAAGGTTCTTAGACTTTGCGATTACTTCATGTTGCGTTATCGCTAGATCATGCCAAAGCAAGCAGTTAAGTTTTTTATCAGTCGCGTGGTCTCGGAATAAAACAACGGTTAAGAGATTTCAGCTCAGACTACGTGACTAACCATCTGTGGTTTATAGAAAAGTGTAGTTTGGATGTCGCTAGAACATGATAAATGTTTTAGTTTTCCAGTATGCAGTAAGAGGACAAATGATTGAGTGACATCTATCATAAAGTAAGTGGGTAATCGCATGACCGCTAGAAAGAAGAAATGGATTCTGTGACTTCGAGACTAAGGTGCTTTGCCTTCAGTCGTGGTGTCTGGGAATAATTTAAGGGTATGTAAGGAGAATTTGGTGATAAAGTGACTATCATCAGATGAAAGAAGAAGAAAATCCAACGCCAGTCGCGATGTCTGGAAAGAAAAGTGCCCCAGGGAAAAAGTCCTTCCGACTTAGCGATTAGGGTATGTTGCAAAGTCGCCAGAAGAAAAGAAAAGGCGCTTGCAACCTGTTAAGGTAAAGTTGAATATATCTCCCGACTGGGTGACTAAAGGTTTTCGCATGGTCTTGAAATAGAATAAAAGCATTCAGCGACAAGGAGACAACCGTAAAGGTTAGTAGTAACGGCTAGTCGCCAGGTCTCGAAAAGAAAGATGAGTTAGTCTTAACTCCACGCGACCTGATCGCCAGATGGTCACTTGGGTCAGCCAAGGTTAAGAAAGCACACTATCGCCAAGTCTTGAGACGGAACCATGGTTAAAGACAGAAGCCCGTGACAAAGAGACTTAATGTAGTCGCGTGGTCGCCTGATCACAAAATCTGAAAAACGACGGTAGTTTCTTGATGTGACAGAGTAAATCGCTCGGCAGCCAATCACAGGCGCATATTTTGGTTACAGTGCAAAAAGGGTAGCTGAGATGTATGATAGATAATGAATTAAAACGTGACATGTTAGCTCTCTTAAACCTTTTATGATTGCTCCGAGGATTCATATTTGAAAATTTGATTTCCTGTCAACTTCAACAACTACGGCTAGGTTTTTCAAAGTTCACGGAATGGAAAATTAATGGCAGAACTGATGTTTCTAAATTATGAGCTGTGTACTCTGAATGATGGCTATAAGGAGTTGATAGTGCATTGATTCTTGTTCACGGTGCTTTCAAGTTTTCAGAGCCAAGTTGCTGATTTTCAGGAAAGTGATATTTTGAACAGTTTGCAGTGTATCCAAAGTGATCAGAGATTTCTAAAATTGCAGAAGATTGTGCACAGAACAAGCGGCTGATATTGGAGATAGATTTGTTTCAATATCGGTAGGAGAAAAGAAGATTCAAGGTGTTGTAGATATGAGCAGAGCTGTGAGCGTCGCTTCAACAAGTGGAGGCAGTGGAGAGGAATAGAAAGGAAAACTGAGTTACTTTGATGAGTTTCTCCATCTTTTGCCAGGTTCAACACAGAACAAGAAGGCCGATGCTAGTGTCCTCCTGGATGACTACAAAAAAATTCGAGATGCTATGACCTCGGGCACAATAGGTTAATCTCTTTTCACATACTTTTATAAGAATTCAGATAAGCCCATCCCTATTTCAAACCCTTGGACATGTGGTCTGGCTAGGTTACTTGTTCCTGATGTTTTCTTAGATGTAGACCTATTTCTTGACCTAGCAAATCACTATGATGCCCTCACAAAGACCATCAAAAGGGATGATGGCACTGCCTTGTTAATTTTGAATAGAAACTCATTCATGCAAGCCTTCGGCTTATTCAGCACCATGTCTACCAAGATTGACATGACAAGGCAGGAAAAGAGATACAGTTCTAAGCCTGGTATTGCAAAAGGCTTATTGCAGAAGCATATGTTGAAAGAACTAAAAAATTACTTAGGTCCTATGGTTGAGCCCTATCCATATTATTACAAGGACCTCCACTTCTACATCAAATATAATGCATATGCCCTATGTAGAGTGCTAGGGATTGATGGAGATGCAGAGAGAATCAGTTCTGGCATCTTAATGATGGTATTAGACCTGCAAGAAGTGCATTCAAGCACTAGTTATGATTACATTC
>MU223475.1:4403150-4414853 GCA_018584345.1 Thuja plicata
CCATATAAGACATCAACATAAGCTAAAACTAAATCAGAACATAAACATCTCAAAAGTACCCTGATTACAAAATCAGGTGCTGAATATATAACACAGGATTCCACCGATCCTCAAAAGTACAAAAAGTGTCACTGATAGTCAAAGTATGTCAAAACATAAACTGCTGAAAGCATGAAAACAAAATAGTAAACTATAACAGTCTAGTGTAGGTCTCACAAATTGGCTGAAAAGTTCATCGCACACTTCCATCATAACATCGAGTGCAAGGTCAGCATCAAGGACCTTTGCGATATTAAATAAAAAGATGGAGAGTCCTTTGTGAAATTCCTGTAGAGATGGAGGAACATGACAAACCGTATAACATATGACGTACCTGAACAAGACTTGATAGTCATGTTTGTCGACAATCTGATCCCAGACATGTCATTCACAATTGAACTACAGTTAGCTCCAAACTTCACATAACTCATCGAAAGAGGAGTTCGGTGTGAACATAACTTGGTCAAAAGAGGAATCCTTGCAGATCCTATGCAAACAAACACAAATAAGAATGCAACGGAAAAATCTAAGTGGTGGAACAAGAAAAAAAATGTCACTAGTGATGGTGTCATTGATGTAAAGATAGTCAACTACGCGCAACCCAAGGAGTCACTGCAAGGTGCACCTATGGTAAACCAAAACCCCACAGGGCCCACTCAACAAGCATACATCTAGAACCAAAATCCCCCTATGCAAGCAGCCGCTGTGTCAAACAGTCATCAATAGAATCAACGAAAACCCCGGTTTCAATTCCAACAAAGAGATTTCACACCATTGGGAGAGCCAATAGAATCTGCTTTACGTAAGCTGATACAATCAAACACTATCACTCTCCCACCAATCAAAGACTTTGAACAAGAGGAAAACAAGCCAAGGTGATACAATGACAAAGGCTACTGTGAGTTTCATCGGGTTAAGGGGCACAAAAAAGCCAACTGCTACCGATTGAAACATGCTATCCAAGATCTCATTGACACAGGGATCATCGATGTGACAAACACTCAAGCTAAAGGCACAACTGATCACACCAGTTTTAATGATACCTTCCATGATCACAACAAAGGAAAAACCTCTGGGTCTAGTGGACAAACCAATAAAGTTAACTGTACATATGCCAATAGTGATAATATCATAAATTGTCTAAATCCGTCAGATAATCATGTGGCCGCAATCACTATCAGGGACCAAGGTAACAATTGCACTGTAACTACATGTCGTGCTAGAGTTGTCTTGCAAGGGGTGCCATCCTCAGCTACTACATCAGCCAATCCTATAGCAAATTCAGATCCACAAACAAGCATAGTGGACCAACTGAAGCACACTCCTGCCTAGATATCTATGTTTGACCTCTTGTGCATATCTCCATAGCATAAAATAGCACTTGACCAAGCACTTGAAAATGTAGCTGTCCCAAGGGACATAACACCTGAAAGCTTTCAAAATATGGTCAATCATATAGCAGCTAACAAACATGCCACATTCACAGACTATGATGTGCCACCGCATAAACCCCTGCATAATGATCCTCTACACTTGCTTGTCCAAATCCACAAAAGTGCTGTCCGTAGGGTCCTTGTTGATGGTGGAGCTGGTTTAAAAATATGTATTTTAAAATTAATTAAGAAACTAGGCTATTCTAAATCAAGCATTGATGTCACCCGAAGGATAAATATCAGAGCATATGATGAAAAGGAAAGGTCCTCTAAAGGTATTATTATTCTACCTATTCACATTGGTCCTGTGGTAAAATACACACCCTTCCAAATTTTAGACCTTGAATTGGGATACAACATGTTATTAGGGAGACCTTGGATACATGAAATGCAAGCGGTACCATCAACATACCACCAATGCATCAAGTTCCCTCACCAAGGGGAGGAGATTATCATAGAAGGAGATCCCAATCCTTTCCAATATTGCAATGCAGTCCAAATCAACACTGATAACCAAGTACCATCGAACCAGGATGCAAGTATCCCATCCTCTTCAGAATCAAATCCCAAGGATGTCACACGGGCAGCCGGTAAGATAGTCATTAATCAAGATGCAAATGTCTCATCTAGTTCAAAAATAGATCTTAAAGATGTCACAGAAAAAGCAAGAAATATTTCCATCATGGACAAAGGATGTGGTAAATATAGATATGAAGAGGCTTTCACAATCACGCACATGCCCTTGAGCCCCAGAACTCATGGTATGCCACCACCTGTCATTGCAACAGAAACTCAGCAACCAGTCCTTTTTAGATGTCCACCCATAACCTTTGTCCGATGGGGGGACATAGCGGAAGAGAATCCTTTTGAGCAAGACATTAATGCTTGGTTTTACAGAGACACTCCTAAGACAGTCTGACCACCCTTACCTTTGGCAAACTATGGTAACAGTTACACAATGATACAAAGGTTTGGGTATGATGGTACAACCAGACTGGGGGCAAGGCAACATGGCATATACGAATTGCCTATCCCACCAACCCAAAGAAACACTAGGGGTTTGGGCTATGGACAAAAAATCACTCATCCTATGGTTCAAGACATTCAAGTCAATCATGAGAAAATGGCAGAGATGCACCGGGGGCACAACATTGAGCATGTCCTAATAAGCAACATATTAGCATAGTTGTTGCTTGCCGAAGAGGGATCCACACAAACCCAAATAAACCTACACTTAGCAATTGACGATACCCAAGGAAGTGAGACATCAGATGAACATTCCATTGAGACTGACTCCAATGAGTATTAGTGGAGATCCCTCCAAGACTCTAAACAATCAATCCCTTACTTTTTCCCTCAAGTTGATATTATCATAAACCTAGCAAACCTGTTTGAACAACTGACCATTACCGAACAACCCTATATAGACAAACATATCATTCATCAGACCTCAAGTGTTGCATCCTCATCATAGTCCAATTTCATAGGCACCATATCAGTAGCCCTATTCAGTCAACCAAAGCCAAATAGTAGTGAAAGTGTCTGTCTTGTACACCCTTAGCTTATAGAGTGGGATCAACAAGGACCACCTGATCCTGATGTATTTGAAAATGATGAGGCAATAGCTCATTTCATGGGACTAAGGGAAGGCATTCCATCAGGAGATCACAAGGCAGGATTCTCTATCACACTAGACAGAGTAGCATACTTCAGGGAGGAAGCACCTCTTTCCAGTCCACAATAGAAAAAAGAATAAAACAATAAAAAGCTAAAAGAAGACGTATCTTCTAGCGAAAACCTCACAGAGGTGCTAGAAGATGGAAAGAAGGAATTTATCCCCCTGACAGAGGAGAAATAAGCACTACTAGCCGAAGAGACAGAGGAAAATAACTTGGGCGATGAAAAGAACCCAAAGAATATCTACTTGGCAAAATCTCTCACCCCTGAGGAGAGAGAACTGTTCATCAACTTCTTCAAGGCAAGAATGATCAATTTGGCATGGTCTTACTCAGACATTCCAAGATTAGATCCAAATTTGGTGCTACACCATCTCCCATTACTACCAAATGCTAAACCTGTCAAACAGAAGCTAAGAAAGATGCATCCTCACGTTGCATTGTTGGTCAAAGTAGAACTGAAAAAGCTCCTGGATGCTAAATTCATCAGACCTATACCATATGCGGATTGGATATCTAATCTAGTGCCATTTATGAAGCATAGTGGTCAAATACGAATTTGCACAGACTTCCGAGATCTCAATATAGCATGTCCCAAAGATGACTTTCCTTTACCAAACATCAACATGATAGTGGACCTAACTGCAGGGCACCAAATGCTATCACTTATGGATGGCTTCTCAGGCTACAACCAGATAAGGATAGCACAAGAGGACCAACACAAAATGGATTTCACATGTCCTTGGGGAAAATATTGTTGGAATGTTATGCCATTTGGTCTAAAGAATGCTGGAGCAACATATCAAAGGGCAATGACAACCATATTTCATGATCTCATCCACAAGATAATGGAAGATTATGTGGATGACATACTAGAAAAGTCCATACTTCGAAAGGATCATTTACAAGTTTTGGGACCCATCTTTGATAGAATGGAGGAATTCAAAGTCTGACTAAATCCAAAAAAGTGTGCATTTGGCATCATAGCGGGAAAATTACTAGGGTTCATAGTATCACACAGAGGAATTGAAGTGGATCCAACAAAGGTCAAGGAAATATTGGATATGCCTCCACCATTGAACCTGAGATAACTAAGAGGGTTACAAGGAAGGCTCCAATCGATAAGATGCTTCATAGCTCAACTGGCAGATAAGTGCCACCCATTCCAACATCTATTACATAAAGACATCAAGTTCATATGGACATAACAATGTGAACAGGCATTTCAGATATTCAAAGACTACCTTCTAAAGTCTCCTATCTTGGTACCACTAGTGCAAGGTAGACCATTGCTTCTATACATCTCAGCAACAAAATCAGTGTTAGGGGTCCTTTTGGCACAACATGACGAGGCAGGAAAGGAGAGGGCCATCTACTATCTAAGCCGAACATTGGTTGGATATGAGCTAAACTATACACTGATAGAGAAGTCATGCCTGGCAGTTATGTTCACTTCCCAAAAGCTAAGACACTACATGTTGAGTCAACAAACAAAATTGGTTGCACATATTGATCCTCTCAAGTACCTATTAACCAAAGCAACGCTCAGTGGAAGACTGGAAAAATGGGTAATGATCTTAAGCGAGTTCGACATTGAGTATGTAGATAGAAAGGCTATCAAAGGACAAGTGATCACCGATCAAATAGTAGAGGCAACAATTCAAGACCACCAGCCTATTATCTCTGACTTTCCCTGACGAATCTATTATGAAACTACAACCGACGATTGAGATATGACAACTTTACTTTGATGGATCGTGTACAAACCATGGAGCGGGAGCAGGGATAGTTCTTATCACTCCAGATCATGATACAATTCTGAAGTCTTTTAGACTTAACTTCCAATGCACCAACAACATAGCAGAATATGAAGCATTGGTCATCGGTCTAAAGATAGCCATTCAATGGAGAATCAAGAACCTAAAAGTCTTTGGTGATTCGCAGTTGGTCATTAGTGAAGTTAACAATGATTACATGACCAAAGATGAGAAGCTCATACCTTACAGAGCATAGATGGAACAACTACACGCCAAGTTTCATTACATTCTCTTCGAGCAAGTCCCAAGAGAACAAAACAAAGCGGCAAATGTGATGGCTACCATAGCATCACTGATTGATATGCCAAGTAACAATACCAAATTCTAGTTTCTAGTGGAAAAAATCTTGGTGCCATCACATCAGGCATCTATCACAGAATCAACATGTGTCCTTGTTGGTCCTGAATTCCCATGGTACCAAGATGTCTATAGCTATCTCCAAAATAATGTCTTACCCCCAAACTTGTCTAGAAACCAAAGAAAAACCCTCATCTGACAAGCCTCTACATATACAATCCTCTCTACTACTCTATACAGATGAAGTCTCAATGGAACATTACTACGATGTATCACTTCCATGGAAACCCAGACTGCTTTGTACGAGGTACATGAAGGAATATGTGGAACGCACAGAGGTGTCAACAACTTAGCTAAGAAAATAATCCGCATGGGATACTATTGGCCAACAATAGAGACAGATGCATACAAGCATGTCCAAAGGTGTGGATAGTGTCAAATTCATGGAGACCTCATCCATGCACCAGCCCAGGAATTAAATCCCATCACATCACCATTACCATTTTCAATGTGGGGATTTGGCCTAGTGGGTAAGATAACACCTTCAGCAAACGGACAGAAGTACATCATAGTAGCAATGGAGTACTTCACAAAGTGGGTGGAAGCAATTCCCCTCACTTACATCACTGGAAAATAGATAGCAATGTTCATGCTTAATCACATCATCTGTCGATACGGGATCCCCCAAACAATCCTGATAGATCATGGTACACCTTTCTAGAACAAGGATGTTGAAGACCTATGTGAACAATTCCACATCAAACAAGGGTTCTCATCATTTTACTACCCTCAAGGGAATGGGCAAGCTGAAGCTACAAATAAAACAATCTTGAAGATTCTGAAGAAAATAGTAAACGAATCAGGGAGAGACTGGCATCTACAGCTTAGTCCTACATTATGGGCATACAAAAATAGTGTGAGAACACCAATGGGGGAAACTCCTTTCTCCCTAGTCTATGGAATAGAGGTGGTATTAACCCTCACAGTGGAAATTCCATCCCTGAGGATATCATTAAAGAACCTGGTTTCTGACGAAGACTATAGAATAGCAAGGCTCAGTGAACTAGAGTTACTAGATGAAAGAAGGCAACATGTCTTTGACCACTTACAAGGCTATCAGAATCACCTTAGAAGGAACTATCACAAGAAGGTGAAGCCATGAACATTTGAGGTAGGAGACCTTGTCCTCATGGTGAATCAAAAGAATCAAGCAGAGCGAGTCAAACCTCATAAGTTCGAGCCTAACTGGTTGGGACCATTTGTTATTATGAGCTCTACTCAGAGTGGGGCATTCATACTAGCAACACCAGAAGGAGATCAGCTCCCCGGCTACATCAAAAACATGCACCTAAAGATGTTCTACCCTTAAAGGTCTCTATGGTTAAGGCATTTATCTACATATTCAGAAAATACCAAAAAAAAATTAGAAAATACAAAAGTTACCTTGGTGAAAACCTGACAATCAGGCGCCTTGGCGACAACAAAAAAACCAAAAAAGAAAAAAAGAAAAGAGAAAATAGCATCGCTCTCTAAGTGAAAACCTGGCAATCAGGCACTATTAAGTAGGTACCTTGGTGAAAACCTGACAAACAGGAGCCAAGTGTTCAAAACCAGCTTCACCATCAATGAGCTCCAAAAGCTTGAGCCCACTTCAAAATGCAAGACTGACTATCCCAAACAATATACAATAGCACAATCTGCTATGAGCATAAAGCACTTACCCATGGTTACTTATTGGTCCACCAGACTAGGGGGTGATTCCAAAAGTTCTAAAAAATCCTAAAAATCAGAAAACCCATCAAAAATCCTAAAAAGGTCAAAAATCAAGAGAAAATCAATCTTCATAAAAAACATTCAAAAAATTGCAAAATCCCAAAGCAATAAAACCAACTCGGTTATCAAAGAAAAAAAGGGGCAAGCATGCCTAGTCAATCAATTATCACAATCATCAGCTTTGCAAATCAGCATTAGGCCCATCTGACACAGCTTGATCAGCTGCCAAAGTGATCAAATCAAAATCTATCAATAAAATTGTCACAATCATGAGCTTGGTGAACAAGCATTGGGCACATCCAACACAGCTTGATCAACTGCCAATATGATTAGAAAAATCAAATCTATCAATCATTACTGTCACAATAATGAGCTTTGTGAATGAGCATTTGGCCCATCTGACACAGCTTAATCAGCTGCCAACATGATCAATCAAAACAAGCCAAACAAGCCCATCCAAAGAGTTAAGCCAATCAAGAGAACCTACTACATCAAGGAACCACACAAAAATGTTGACTAGGTCAGTCAAGTAAGTCAGATGTCAGTCTATATTTTGAGGTTATGTTCTTATGCTACTCCAGGATCCACCATGTGAGGAGGGTAGCTATGATAGATCATGACTTATTTTCTTTGATTGCTGTCTGTTGAATGTTCACTTCGATTTCAGGGCCATGATGATTTAGGATAAATGCGGTAGGCACTGTCACTTATCTGGAAGCCACGTAGTTCAACGATCTGAGATTAAACCTAGGAAAGAATTGGACATTCCTTCTCTTTTATTTTTTTCTTGTTTTCTTTATAGAATCAAGAGCTCACAAAAATATTCAGATGGACTCTGAGTTGTTTTGGAGTTCTATCTTGGCTTCTATGGTCTTTCCCTTTATGTTTGCAAACAAGAGCTCACGATGCTATCCAGATGGACTCTAGGGGCATAGGAGTTCTATCTTGTTTTCTTGGATTTCCCTTTCAGAAATCAAGAGCTTACAGTGTTATCCAAAGGGAATTTGGAGACATAGGAGTTCTATCTTGGTTTCTTTGTTTTAAGTTTAATTTAGAGGACAAGCAGTATCCAGATGGTCAATATCTGGGTGCTTTTGGCTCTCTTTCTTTTCAAATAGGGAACATAGTCGAATCCAGATGGTCAATATTTTGGTACACTATGGGTCTCTTTCTATTCAATCTCTCTACTCCTTCTGCTATCAAGAGGTCATGGCGGTATCCAGATAGTATGTGATTTGGATCATTCGACGCTCTTCTGGAATATCAGAAAATTAAAAAAAAGATGCAATGATGACAATTATTGGAACAGGGGCAGCGACTTGGGACATTCTTCCTATCTATCAGATCATATCAATCCACAAAAATGCAAAAAAAAAAAAGAGAGAAACTTTTCTATCATTACATTCTATCAGATCGATCTCAGAGTCCATCTATCCAAAACTAACTTCTCTCTAATTAACACATGCATTACTCAGATAATTTTGTGCATAATAGATTGCATTCATTCCATAAAGTGCATTAGAAAATGAAAAAATACATGGTAATTTTGCATACATGATAAATCGTAAACATCACATGCATCCATAAAGCATCTCATATAAACTTGCATTCCATTTACACCATCCTGCATGATGTGTTAGTATCATAAGAAAGTAAAATCATCCATACATGAGTTTGCATAATAGAACATTTTGCATATACATCTCATCATCTAAAAAACACTAAAATCATGTAGAATCATACATATAGCAAGTAAACCATGAGACATCATATCAAAAAAAAATGCATCTCATATAGATCAAAATCTCTGAGCACACATGTAAAGTCGCAAGTCTGGACACAGAAGGTAATCAACATGGGAATCATATATATATATTAGTGTATCGAAATACACTGCCTCCATACTCTATGAACCAACTAGGGTGCCTCCTCCTCTGCAGTCTCCTCCTCCAAAATGGCTCCTAGACCAACTCTAGTTTGTCCCCCACTCCGGCCACCAATCCTCACTGCACCTCCGACACCCCTGGGACCAAGATCATCTCCCCCATCATCACCTCTCCCCCGCCCTCCATTTCTACCACCATCTCTCCCACCTCCCTCTCGTCCACCATCTCTCCCTCTATCCCTCCCTCCTCCTCCACCTCCTCTCCCTCCATCATGGCCTCCCTTGCCACGCTGTACCTGCTGAGCCCTCCGCATGATAGTCCTAGGAACAGGATGCGAAACATCTGTCAAAGCTATAGGACGATGCTGCAACTAGTGAGCATCATACTGTGGAGTGGTACCTACAAAAGATAAGTCAACTATCAGTACCAGAGCAGATATATACAAGTATCCAAGCAAAGTATGAGCACAAAATCACAGGGCAGAAAAGAAGTACATAAGCAATCACAAAAATAACAAACCTAGTCAACAGTAGCAGAATGCTAGGTCCATGCTACGGGAAGCAACCCTAAGAACTCAGTGCATGCAACATCTAGTGACACTACAACACCCCATACATGAGCATCTCTCAATCGTCGAGCAAAGTAGGCATAGGAATCAGACACATCCTGTTGCTCTCCGAACTGATGTAACACCCTGTCAGTGCTATAAAAATCAATCATATGCACATGATCGCTCACACGGACAATCGGGTACCGCCACTGTCGACAAAAGGGGAGATGGACGTCCTCTCCATCCCAAACAAGACAATCTCTATAAGGTTGCCAGATAAAGTATGGAATCATATCTAGCTATTGTCGCCAGTAAGAAAGATGACCCATATGGGTCTAAACAATAGCACCACCATACATATATACATATGGCCTATCGGCCGGGAGAGCACGAGCACCTACAAGACGACATACATGAATGTGCTCCCACACCCAAATCTGTAACAATGTGGTGCCGCAACCGAGTGACTTACCATCAAGGTAAGCCACATACATCATATGGAAATGCATGTGCGCCAACATGCATGGTCCCCACGCAAAAACAGTATGGTCTCAGACCATACTCTGAAGAACACTGCAAAATCCAACAGAAAACCCACGTTGACGCCGATCGGGGCAAAAGATGCCACAAATCAAACTACCCAATAATGTGGATAATCTATCTAAACCCAATCTGAACCTCGACCATGGAATATCATAACCACCGGCCAGCCCGAGCTGATCCTTGGGCAGTCTAGTGAGCTCAGTCAATGCAGGGACACCAGTACGAGTGGAGTACTCCACCAACTCGCCCTGGATAGGGAGTTGGAGGATGCGATACACATACTCCAAGGTCACAGTGCACTCCCTGATAGGAAGCCAGAAGGTGCAGGTCTCAGAATGCCATCGCTCTACAAGAGCGGAGATCAGACCCTTGTTGGTCGTGATCTCAGGCATGTAGCAGATCCAATATAAACCCAGGTCCCGAAGAATTGACCTCTCATCCTTTGAAAGCTAGAATCTATAAACGAGTCCCATTGGCCTAGACTCTCAACATTGCAAAATGTACCCGACGAACTGCAAAGAGTACAACAAACAAAAAATTATCAGTTTCAGATATTGAGGAACGTAACAAAAGAAAAAAAAAGTAGGTAACAGGCAAATAAATCAGGCAGACAGTGTCAAAAAGTCAATTGCGGTAATAAAAATAGTCAACTATTGTACTTTTATGCGAATGCGGCATCTAACCTACAAGTGCGGCACTCAAATAGCAATTGCGGCATTTTACATAATCAAATGCGGCACAGAACCTGCAATTGACGCAAAACTGCAGGCGATTGCAGCAAAGGTAAATTTTTTTCAAAAAAAGTACAAATTTTAAAAGCAATAAATAATGTAATAAATGACATGCAAAGCGCGGAAACTCACCGAAAATCCAGAGCAAGGAGGTTGACGGTATGAACAGACCCGATCAAAAATGTGAACGACACCTGGAAGCCTCACCATCGCTTGAAATAAGGAAGAAAATGAAGCAGAAAACAATAAAGAAACTTACCAAGATGATCAGAGCTCAAATTCGCAAAGTGACAAATGAAGCGATCTCTCGACTACTTATAGGGGTTCCAAAAACCCTAATTTCACCCAAGAGCTTCGAAATTTCTTCCCGGTCCCCAGAAATTTCAAAGGTCAATTACAGGGGCATTTTAAACTATTTTTCAGCTCCGTCAGCTACCCAGTTCTACAATTTGTAGTTTCAACAAATTAACGCTCGTCTCGCGACTTTTTACTCAAATTTGTTGAGGGGGCATAAATACACCTACTAAATGCTGGGGCAAGCTGGGGAAAAATCAAAGAATCTTTGACACACTATGACAAGTCACATCGCATCAAAGAGAGGCAAATGTAGACACCCTAAAATGGACAGGCTTGCGACTTTACACAAAAAACACTAATTTTCATCTATTAATTAATGGTTTTTTAATCATTAATTAATCATCTATTTTCTTCTAAATTCATTTCCCAAATCATCAAATCCAATTCTCAAAATTAATTAAATAATTAAGTTTATTTAATTAAATACCTTTAATTGTTTAATTATCATTAAATTAATTAATTAAACTCAATTTTCTATAGTTTAAATTCAAATATTTAAACTTACTAATTAAATTCTTCCAATTAAATTAATTTAATTTCATCAAATAAAGCAATTCTTAACCAAAAAGAATTCAATTATCTCACATGTTGAAAATAATTA
>MU223475.1:4429055-4446576 GCA_018584345.1 Thuja plicata
TTTAAACTATAGGAAATTGAGTTTAATTAATTAAATAATGATAATTAATCAATTAAAGCTTAATTAATTAAATAAAATTAATTATTTAATTAATTTTTGGAATTGGATTAGATGATTTGGGAAATGAATTTAGAAGAAAATAGATGATTAATTAATGATTAAGAAACCATTAATTAATAGATGAAAATTAGTGTTTTTAATGTAAAGTCACAAGCCTGTCCTTTTTAGGGTGTCTACAATAACTATATACCTTTGTGTTGTTTTGTGGGAATATACTGGTAAGGCTGCTGCAAGGATGGGGTAGACTTTCCCATTTGCCGCTAAAGGGCAATCATCTCATTAGACAACTTTTGAAGCATTGCCTTAGTATTTCCGATTAGCCACATGCACTCGTCTAATTTGGAAACTTATGTCAGGAGGCATGGACTGATAAAGAACATCTTCTGATTGTCAGCTATAGGCCTGCTAGTAGTGGGGATCCTATTAGTTATCTTGTTAAACTTTGCAATAAAGTCCTTCATAGGAACACCAAGTTCCTTCTTTATTTGTGTGAGCTGAGTCAAAAGTGTGTTCTCATCTTCTGTACTTTTATAGCGAGCTTCAAAGTAGTTATTCATATCATTCCAACTAGTTATGCATCCCGTAGGGAGATGTTGAAACCATTCAGTAGCATTTTCTATTAAAGTCTCTACAAAAATTCTTACTACCATGTCTTCATGCTGAGGGTTTACAATGCTACATGCGGTGAAGAAGGCTGCAATATGCTCATCAGTGGATACTTTCCTGTCTCCATTGAACTTTGGGAAGTTATTTTGGGAAGCTTGAGGTAATTCATTATTATCTCCTAGCTGAAGAGGCCCAATGGCATTATCCCAAGGGATGACCATTGAAATAGGGAGGATTATTGGCACAATCTGAAAATTGATGTTGGCAGGAGCAGCTACCCCATGAAGAGTAAGGGCCTTACACAGTAATGGGGTAGTGTTGCGGATGACAGGAGGTGTAGAAGAATGGCTACAAATCTGAGAAATAGGGTGTGGTGGTGGCAAAAGAGCACCACAGATACCTAGAAAGATAGGATCCTGGGCATTGGTTCTTCCTCTTCTGAGAGGGTCTTCTAACAAAGGAAACTTAGCCTTCTTCAATCCATCAAACATAGGATCTTTATTTCCTTCTCTTCGGACGCTTTGGGTATACTTGGGATCCAAAGCTACTAAACTTGTTTACTACAGCTGCGCAACTCTCAATCTTCTTTTTCGTAACACTCCCTCCCAATACTCAACATTGGATTCTTCTCTTTCTAGCACAAAGATGATTCTTTTGTATTGGTCAAGGGATTTTTGGCTTTTCTAAGCAAGAATATTCAACTGGTTTATAATGTTGTCACGCTTGTCCTGGATGCGAAGATTAGGTTTCTCTAGTGGGACTTGTCCTTTGTGAGGCAACACCATTTCTCCTTAAGAGTGATATGCATAATGTAACATTAGGAATGCCAAATAGATAAGTTCTAAGTCACTTAGTAGAGCCACAGATAGACTTACTAAGCAAGTTTACGAATATTCTGAGTTCTCCCCAGTAGAGTCACCAAAAACTGTTGGTTTAAATTTTGTCTACTTTATATTTGATTCATATAATGACTCTTGAAAATACCTAATGCTGGCTTATGTAGAAAAAAATTTAACCACAGATTGGGTCAATGGTAGGAATCTATCAATGACCCCTGAATTGAAAGGTACAGTATCCCTTATGTGAAAGATATGCAATGAATTTTGTCTTTCAGTTTTTAGGGGTATGCTGTTAACCAAAGAGTAGAAGAGGTTTAACCAAGTTGCTCAAAGCTTCAAACAACTCAGGAAATAAATGGGGACCTACTCAATGACATGCAATCTAAAATGAAAGCTGTTATACAATGCGGAATGAATGCAAACTACCATCTCCTAGCAGAGATGAAGAAAGAAGGTGTAACAATGCAATTCTCGGATTACTAAGATTGTAAAAATTTGACAATACCTAGATTATCTTGATCTTATTCTCTATTAGCCCTCTTCCCAATCCCTTATGCAATAATTAATCTATTGAACTAAGATGTGCAATGAAAAGAAATCTGAGTGCTTATGTTGAAGATAGTAAACATACAATCCACTAAATGAAAATTACAAAACCCAGTTCATTAATATTCATTCAATTTCCAGTATTAGCATCCTCATTCAAAACATCGCACAACTAACCAAGATGAACAACAAAAATCACTTCAAACTCAAAGTCACACACAGTAGTCCCAGCTACAGGGGTTCGCCCAAAGTAATATTTTCTGATCTATTTAGTTTATAGAAATTTACATTTATAGATCTTCTAAAAAATACCAGTTACAATAATGATTGCCTCTTTACAATATTCTAAGAGGACATTCTAATAATAAACTTGGTCGGTTACAAAAACTGACAAGGTTGACAAAATGCCCAAAATGGCTACAATATACAAAAATTGGAAAGATGACAAAGATCAAAAAATTCTATGCCTTCTTCTGTGTAATGGCTTTTCCTTTATAAGCCTTCATTGCATCCATTACCTTGCCCAATTCTTGAGCATCTAGAATGATTACATTGTCAGCTCAGATCATCCAAAAATATGCATCTCTATCAGTTTGTCCAACCTAGCAATCCGAGAATGGAGCTTCTCCAATTCCTTTTTGATCACTGCATCTATCGAAGAGAGCTCACTGATCCTTGACACTTGGAAGCTAGCCATATTGGCAATCTCATCTATGAAAGAAAGAAACTTAGATTTCATTCGCTCTATATTCACCCACTTGTCACTCCTGAAAACTTGAGATTCCATGTGCAAAACTTTCAAAAACTCAAAAAGTTTGTCGATCTCCCTTTGCACTAACTCAAACATAGTCTTGAGTTCATTCGTTGATCTGCTTGAGCTCTCAATCACAAACTACAGAGACTGCCTCTAATGAAACAATGGCTCCTACTCGGTCTTAAGGATACCATTGGAGATTGCAACACTAGTCTTCATATCAATCACCTCCTGCAAGGTGGCTAGTTGCTCTGTCAATCCAGTGGATTCATTGTAGATGGTCACCTGGTGCTTTGATGCTATATCCTTCAACTTTTCTGCTTCAAGTAGATGGTTCCCCAAATTCTTGATGACAATGGGGCCTTGAACCTTCATCACCTCTATCCATGCTCTTCTAATTTTCCCAAAATGTCTTTCTTGCTATAGCTTCAGTAGCAGGTTCTTATTTTCTTCCACATTAGGGTCAAATTGAGAAGATGAAGTACTAGCAAGAGCAGATTTAATATACTCAATTAGCTCCTTATTTGTAGACTTGAGGACTTCCTTCCATGCTCAGAGTTCTTCTAACCTGTCCTTAATCCACTAATTGGTGGTTTTCCAGATGTTCACCATTGAGTCATGCACCAACACTCCTAGGTCCACAGTTCTTGTCTGGAAATCATGAGCTGAAATTTCATGAAACTTTCCTTCTTTCTATGGCTCTACTATTTCCATTAACATATGCCCAATTGTGGAATCACAGGAAAGGGCTGCCACACACTTTTTCTTCTTTTCCTTCTTCACCAATGGATGAGATGAGGTAGCCTTAAGGATAAGGTCCTTTGAATAAATTGATTCCTCATGTCATCTCTTCTTATTCTCAATGGTTTCTTCCAACCATGAGTTTGTGGATAACACCTTTATTGCATACTGAAGAGTTGTAGGATCAAATAGCTTCCATGCTACTGGAGGAGTCTGCTTGTCTTGAGATGGAATAGGGAAGGAGGCAACCTTAGTCACCAAAAGAGCCAGAGTGTTTTCTGACTGAGAGGAGTCCTGACCATCCATCAGGTTTGTGTCATCCAAAGTGATGACTGGAATTGGTGAGGGAGGCTTGGTCATATACACCTCTTGTTCTTTCTTCTTTTCCTTTTCCTTATCTTCTTTCTTCTTGTCTACGTTTCCAATGTTCGGGAGAGAACCACCTCCTCAGGTTAGAGTGATAGGGACATTCTTTTTCGGAGGCTGGTCACCTCCTTGCCCGACGAGTTGCATTGCACCTGTTGAAACTGATGGCACTGTAGAAGAAGTGGCCCCTGGAGTTGAATTTTGAGCACCTGAAGTCATTCCTCTGGTTGAACTTGTACCAAAAGTTCTTTTTCATCGCGCACTGGTCCATTCTACCCACTTGTCGGTTCTCTTGATAATGCCTCTCATGAGAAGCTCCAATGAATCAATCACTGGACCAGTTGGTGGAGAGGAAGAAATGGGCAACACCTTGATCTGGTAGTAGGATGAAGGATGCATGAAGAGGCCATCATCTAGAAGATCAGATACATGAACAACATTATTATACATTTTAATTTCATCCAAAGTTAAACGGGACCAAAATTTCTCCCATGTCTGATACTCATTAAAACATTCAGCCCAAATATCCTCAATATCTAAGACATGTCTGTAGGCATGTCTGAGCTTCAAGTGATCTCTAAAAAAACCCATAGGATCATATTGAGGCCTAAGAACCTCATAATTAAGTAGCTTGATCTTATCCTCAAAGCTCTTTACCAAATTTTGGGCATCAGATCTGGATGCACAGGAATATGGACCAATAACCACGGGGAAAGGAATTCCAAAGATCTTCTTCACATTTGAACATAGAATGTTCACTTCCAATATCTGTTGATAGAGCTCCACCAAGACCACCTTATCTTCAGTATACTAGGGCAATCTCTTAGGAAATCTAGAGAAGGATCCTATCTGAAGATAAGAAAAACTCAAAAATTGGATGAAAGAACATCCATACTGACTGATTTTTGAGATGGCCTCTAGCGAGAATCTTCTTTTTGGGAAACCTTGAATTTCCTGACATACTCTCATTTTGAATGCATCATTCACAACAATATATTCCTCAAAGCTCTGATGAAATCGTAGATATGGGTAGAACTCATATATTCTAGTGTTGTTGTTGAAATTTTGGATTGCTGGTAAGCCGGGCCATAGGTGCTGAGTTGCTAGAGCATAGATCAAGTATGAAGACATGTAGAACTATTTGAATCCCTGACAGGAACTCAACCAGGATGCTAGCTTTTCACACAGGATTTCTACCCAGTCAATGAACATATTTTTTGCGCAAATGGCTTGAACAAGGAAGAAATTATGTTCAACAAGATCCAGGATCTTGAGTTTTCCATCCAATCTGGTCAGCAGGGCCAAAATATCTACAATTTCCCTCTTTAGGGTTGTTTCAAAGAGAGTCTTTGGCATCTTACTCTTCTTTGATTGAGGGGTCTAGAACCAGGTCGTCTGCATGTCTTCCCTCCTTAGAGTCTTCTTTTCATTAAAAATAGACGCAGATGAACCGAAGTTGATGTCACAATACACGTCTTTCACCGAAATGCCAAAAGTGGATTTGATTAGGGTTTTATCAATCGACAAGAAAATAGACTGATCTGGGAACAAGATTTTCTTTTTCACTGGGTTGTATTTCTCTATACATTCTCTGACAAGCTCAGGAGCTTGGACTGCCATTGGAAACCTTGCAGCTTCTATCAGACCACTGTCCTTGAGCTTCTGTGTAATAGGGTGAATTGGATGAGAATTCAATCTTCTATGCAAATCTCCAAGATCAAAGAATCTTACAGATGTGTTAGAAACTTCTTTCAATTCACTCTCAAGACCAATTAATCTATCGTAACCAGAAGCCTTAACTTCCATTTTCTAAAAAACTAAGAACATGAGTGAAGATAAATAATTGCTACATAAATACGGTGAGCAGAAAATGATGGTGAATGCTGAAGAAATAGCCGCTAAGATCTGAACGTTGGCACCACACGAATGACATTAAGGTGAGATAATGGACGCAATGACAGGATTAGCATTAAATTTTGATAATCAATAGTTATTCGGACTTCCTATTTTGGAGAACATAACGGTCTCAAAATCTGAAAGCTTACACTTAACTTTATGTTCATTAGCCACTTGCCGAAACAAATCCTTAGTCTTGCGGAAAAAGAACATACTTTCCTTCCTATGCCAAAATGAATAAACATTAGACCATTTTATCTTGTGCGGGAAAAGAACATAAGAGAATACTTTTCCCGTAAGCCTATTTCCTTTATTTTTAAAAAGTATCCCAACGGCTTCATCTTTTATCCTTTTCGTACTTAAACGACTTCTTTTCCATCGAGAGCACTTAACCTCTTATTTTTTCTTTTTACTTGTGTCAGGTTTGCACCTTTGAGACCAACTTTTCTGGATGCTACATGATCACCACCACTACTCTGCAACTTGATATCTCTAAGAGTTGAAAAACTCTTTTTACAAACAAAAGCTTTATGAATCACTTATGTAAATCACATGTTTAACCTTTCAGAAAAAAACATTGAGCATTATAGATCCGAGGGTGACTACTTCTCATTCGGAAGATGCTATGATACCACTTTTCTCGACATACGTAAATCACCTAAACACCAAATGAAGCAGAAGGATTGAAAACCCGCTAGGCTCAAATAGGCAAGGAAAATAAATTATCTGATAAGCATATTAGGGGAAGGTTTCAAGATGAATGAGAAGTAAGTCACCAAAGAACAATTTACCCCCTAGGACCTAAAGACCCTAGACTAAAATTTGGAAACACTATGCATAATTAGTGTTTCAGGGACTACAATCAATCAATGCTTCATGTTACATCTTAGACCTTGAGATCTTAAATCATACCATTGAATTATACCAATAAGTATAACTTTATCTCCAAAGACATTATTAATAATCTCAAAATCATTAAGTTAAAGATCACTAGTAGCAACTGACCACACCACATTCTTAAATAATTCTTTCAAGAACCATTAAACAATACCCTTTGAAGAAGTTGTTACCTTCATGCTTTTAACCACATCTTCATGACTCTTCCATTTCTTATCCTCATTTCAAATCCTTGGCCCTATTTACTAATCAACAAAAAAATATATATCTCTATATACCAAATAATGAACTATCCATGTCTACACTATCATAAATCCATTAATTTTGATCACAAAACAATATATCATCCATATAATACAATACACAATAGTAATTTAAACTATTTTCATCATACTCCGATCACATACTCTATTCAACAGGTTAGAATCCATTAATCATGTCGATTATCCACAACAAGAAAATAGACCCCCTCTATTACTACAACCTTTAATCAAGAAATACCTTTATGGCACCATAGTCATCAAATAGTATAAGATACCTTTATGGTTATATTGTTTAGAAATAAATTTTTGGTACACCTACTTTATCCATATCCAACATAAGTTTTCACCAGCTGAGAATGAGAAACAATCCTCTACTTTGTTAAGGTTCTATGATAGAAAGTAGATTTGAAGCATTTTGAGTTATATGTTTGTTGGCTTTATTTATTCATTATATCTATCTTACTAAAATTTATCAATCTTACTATAAGAAACCCTGTCTTTTTTGGCATTAAACCTTCTTGCAAATTATTATTTTAGCTCATTGACATTTTATCCAACACTATGTATGTGAGTTTTTAATAGAATAATTTCTTTGTTTGGTGAATTGTATAGTGGAATCTCCTATCCCTATATGGTTTTCCTCTACCTTCCATGAAAGTGACTACACTATTTCTATTTCCTTCTATAGGGATTAGAATTATTAATAGGAAATGAATGAACCTCAACATTTTAGAATCTAAGTTTTATGTGTCATCCCCTTCTCTCTTTAAAATATGTTTCGTATTTTCATTTTTCTAGGTAAAGTGAGAGGGTTGTTTGGGCCTTGTTGGAAGCCTCATGTCTTGATATAAAGGTATTTTTTTTAGCCATGCTCTTCTTATAATTATTTAGGCCTAATGCCTTCTTTTATTTAGAATTAAAGAGAATGCATTGTAACTTTTAGTGGAGTGTATATGCATCTTCCATGTCTTTCTTGAAGTAGCCAACAATTAGATTAGTAGCTATAATAGCTAAGGGTGTTCTAGAAGGAGATTCTAAGAAATTAATTTCTTAAGTACAAGATAATAATAAGGTATGAGGAATCCACTTGTACTGTGATATTCTAAATGTAGAATTAACTAGTAAAATTTCCTTATGTTTCATGGCTTGTATTGTGTTATTTTTAAATGTGGAATTAACTAGTAAAATGTACTTACATTTCATGGGACCATTTCACTGCTAGTGTCTTAGGTCCCTCCATGGGATCATCATCTTATATACCTGATGGTGACCTCATAGGGGTCTCAAATCCCATGATGGAGATCACTACTTGCAAATAAACACTCTGAGCTACTCAAGCACAACCAATATCCTTCATTACATGGTCCACACCAAACTCTAGATAGGTTCATACTTTGTACCATGAAATCTATCATATAAATAAGAAAATAGGGCATAAGGAACTTTTTTCTTGAGGGATTCTTTTGTTTGTAACCTATCTTGAACCCTTTCAACAAATCCTTGAGCCACTACAAATCCCTAAGCATGATGAGTGAACAAGTACTCATTAAACATGGGTCAATGAGTTTAATTGAAAAAACTACATAGTTGAATCCTTATAGAAATATCACACTTTGACTTGTTATGGAAAATATCTCCTACCTATTAATTGATGAGCTTAAGAGGATTTTCTTTGTAAAGCTATATTTTTCTTTGTAAAACTATACTTTTCTTTAAGGTGTCTTTCTCAGCCTAGCTCTTATTCATTTGTAATATGATTTTCAAATGATGTCCTTAATCTCATTACTCTTATTGATGAGAGGAGTAATATTGATTTTACTCTGGTGGATTCAACTCTTTCTCAAGTATTAGGCTAATGATGAAACCAACCTAAAATATGGTTGGGACCCAACTATTGCAGACTTACTCTAAATAATTGTTACCACTAAATTAGACTTTGAAATTGGCGTCTCGACAAAACCTCTAACTACCCATCCCCGGGACATCCCCACACCGAGTTTTTGGAGTAACCAAGTAATATGTTAGTATGTTGAATGTTAAATGGTTTTGGTTCAATTTGCAATTTTTGTATGTTTAAGTATTTTAATTTGGTATATTATACTGAAACATAATTTCATAACTAACATTTCAAATTCTATATAACTATTTCTAAGAAAATTTTTGTACTTGCGATATCATTTTGTGTAGTTTGTGAAGGTTATAGACCGAAGTTTCCATAGCTTGATTTTTTTTCCTGTGAAGAAAGACCATGTCAGATAATGTTAGTGAAGAACAAAATAAGGAGACAATTGCTAGATTGTGGTCTAACTTGAAAAGAAAAGGTTATGGAATTTTGTTTTGTCCTTGCAAAATTTGTAAGGGATTAAAGACTAGAAGACTTCTAATGAAAAAAACTAAGAAAAATTATAGGGAGCATGGTAACATTGAAGGGGGACATGATTATAATCCATTGGAAAGTTGTTCATTATATCATTTTAACAATTTATATACATAAGAAATCACTTGATGATGAGATCATGATCATGTTTTATTTATGTTGATCATTTTTATATAGGTTGAGAACCCCAAGGCACATGATATAGACCAACACAACCTGAATAATATGGTTTTCAAAGTGGAGGAACATGGAGGTGTGAATATCGAAGCTAAAGATAATAATCCCATGAAAGATGGTGATCATACACCAGAAAACACAATTGAAGATGGTAAAAATACATTGATACATGACACATTTAGTACTAGCATAGATGGTCATGATGATCAATATGACCTTGATGTTGTTCATGATTTACCTCTACTTGAGAAGGCATACAAGGCCCTTTATGAATGCTCCTAAACAACTCTTCTCCCCGCTGTATTGTTGTTGGTGAACTTGAAGGTTATGAATGGCTTATCTAACATAAAAATATCACGTATGTAAAGGTATGTCATATATGTCATTATAGTTAATAAAGGGTTAATCATGTTCCATTAATATTATTTATATTAATAAATTATATTTTCTGTTGTAGCTTGATAGGTGATTTTTTGTTACCACCATCAAATATTCTACCTTGCTCATACCGAGAATTATCTGCCATTATGAAAGATATTGGAATGGAGTATCAAGAAATAGATGCTTGTCCCAATGATCATATTATATATCATAAAAAACATGAATTTGAAATAGAATGCCCTAAATTTCACATGAGTATATATCAAATAGATCAAATAAAAAAAGGTTCCTCACAAGGTTCTTCATTATATTCCTATTATTTCACCACGTATGCAATGATTATTCTGGTGCACTAGCTTGGCATAATTTATGGATTACCATGCATACAATTGAAGTTGAGATGAAATTTTTTGAATTCTCGCGGATGGTTCAACATCTATGGACATACAGGAAAAGTGGCCACACTTTAAAGAAGAACCTCGTAATCTCATGCTTTCATTGGCAGCGGACGATGTCAATCCATTTGGAGAGCTGAGATCTGTTTACTCAGTGTGAAATGTTTTTTTTATCAATAATAATATTCCTCCATGGATGTTAATAAAGAGAGAGAACATAATGTTGGAAATGATTGTTCTAGGTATTTTATCATTTAATAGTCATCTACATTTAATTATAAATATTGTAGTAAAATGGTCATAATAATTATGTAATATTTTTGTTCATTCAACTAAGTAAGTACCAAGTTAAAGATATGAATGTATATATTGAGCCTCTTATTTACAAGTTGTTAGAGTTATGGAATGATGTCACTATGTATGAATTCTCTAGACCAATAAGACAAAGACAATTTCAATTTCATGTAATGCTTGTATGGACAATACATGATGCCCCAGGGCTAACACATTTTTGTGGTATGTTATAGTGTTCAAGTTGTGGATGATAATTATTATTATAAAAATTAACATAGTTAATCCAATTATACATTATCTTGTAGGTCTTCAAACAAATGGAAAATTTTCATGTAGAGTTTGTGGTCCAAAGATGAAAACTCATCATTCAAAATTTTTAGGAAAGTAGGTGTTTGATGAGTATAAGAACTTCCTCCAAAAAAATCATAAGTATCAAAATATTGAAAAACATCTTTTCAATGGGAAATAAGAGACTACATCAAAGCCACAAATAATGAAACCTCATCTATGGAAGTTGGAATATAATATAATTAATTCTAAAGGTAATGTCATTCCATTTAATGGTTTATGAGAGGGGAGGGATGAATCAGTACCTCTAAAACTTTTAGTTAATTAACCTTTATCCTTGTGTAATCAAATATTTTCTTTATTGATCATATCTGATGTTCTTTCTTTATGCATGTGATATCAATTCATAATATTAATTGTATGTTGAAATTCATAGAAATATTCATGAAAATAATAACACATAACACAAGATATGGTAACGCAGAAAACCCCTGTTAGAAGGTAAAAACTGCGGTGGGGATGGCACCCACAAAAACTTCACTATCTGCAGATTGGAAGGGGTTGGTTAAGACTTACAGTTTGATCACTTCTAATGATCTACCCTATTAGGAGTATTATGTGGAGTCTGGTTAAGGTCTACTATGTTAAGATCTTTAGAAACACTGTTTAGTGTACACTCGGTTAAGAGATTTATAATAGGATTGTTAAATCCACCTTTCTTGAAAGGATTTCTTCTATTTTCTACACTTGATAGAATGTAGACAAAAATACTCATTGACCTGAGTGTATGCAATCTGCAATTTTTTATTATAGATCCATTACAAAGCACATGTATAAAGTATCACCTAATGTGATTGATTAATACCTTTGTTGCTCGGTAGCCTTGGTTCTTTGTTCTTGATAACCAAATTCATCTTTTGTTGTTCTGCTTCTTGAAACTCTCAGTTTGATACATAGATATGATCCTTGGCTACAATCATCCTCTAATCCATCTCAAATAAATGATTACAACATCTATTTATACAATAGATTTGACCTTTTTAGTTTCACGTATAAAAAACTTAATTCTATGATCAAAGGTTTACAACTTGACCTTGATCTCCTAGTTTGCGTGTTTTTAATCAGTTAGACTGATTAAAACAATTAAAATTATGTTTCTTGTTCCTCAATTAAATGGATTTAAAATAAATCAAAACTCTAAATATAGAATATAACTATTTTATCTGATGTGGAAGTCAGATCCACTTTTCTTGGGATGTAACTGACTTTCGGTGTCTGATGCTTGGTTTTCTCTGAAATTAGTTTGACTATCTTTTGGTGTTCCTTTGTTGAAATTTCTATCAGGTTCCTCTACTCTATTGGGTTCCCTTTTTTATGCTCTTTTGGTTTATAGTGTAACCTCCTTGTCGGGTTTCTCTGTCTCATCTTCAGGTTGCACTTTCAGTTTACACTTCAAAACTTGTGTCGTCTTGTTTCTCTATACTTAGCACTTTTTGTCTAAACTGAAACCTGAGTTTCAACATAGTGTAACTGATGGTTCAAAGCAATTTTTTTCTATTTGCATACTAATGGAAAAACTTATGTCATAAATCTCCCCCTTTGACATTAGTATCAAAAACTGATATGTGCAAAATACTAACAAAGTTTATAGTATGTACACCATGTATATTACTTAGTCATTTCATGACTCCCCCTATGCATATGCTAGTATAGTATAGTACTATTTCTTCCTTTTCACCTTGTCTTTTCCCTTTGTGCTATATTTTCCTTTTTACCTTTTTACTATATGCTACGTATATATCATTTTCCTTTTCCCCCTTTTTTGATAGTAAGGGAAAAGGTGTATACTTATAGCTTATCAAAACTATGAGAGTGAGAGGTCTTCATTTCCTCCATCATCTTCTCCCATTTATCCTTTAGATTCTCAAGAGCCATATACTCTAGTGTGATCCTGGCATGCATGTCATAGATGTTGTTTGCTAAAGACATCTCTGGAGTTGCAATTAGCTGTCTTGCCAAAATGATATGCTGGTGCAGAAGTGTGAGGTTTAGTAAAAGTTGAGCTTTTAGCTCGGTAATCTCTTCTTTGAATTGTGATTCTCCTTCCCAAATTTCTTGTCTTAACCTTTTGATTTCAATTATCTTTTCATAATGCAATTTGATTGCATTTCCATCCATGGTTAGACTTTGAGCACTTGCATATAGATCGGAATCGATCTTTGCAATCTTATCATTATTATCCTTCATGAATTTCTCTAAAGTCCATAGCTTTTGAATTAAGGAAACAACTTCATTAACGATTGGATCTAATTCATTGGTTAATTATGAAAGATTTACCTTATTTTATGCCACTTCTTGGATGATATTTTCTGTCAATTTGAATTGGAACTTCTGTTCTGCTCGTTCCTTAAATTTTTTTTCTACATCCACATTCTATGTTGTGATGGCATCAGTGAGAATGGAAAGTTGATCCAGAATGGGGGCATTGTTATCAACATCAATGTTAGGGACTATCTGTTGTAAGATATCTCTTGTATTTTCCACCACTAGAGAATCTTTGTGTTCTTTTCTTAGCTTTTCCTACATTGCTTTCCTTTGACTTATCTCTCCATATTCAATAAGAGATTCATAGTCCAATGTGGTTGGATCACACTTTGGTATTTCAATGATTTCATCAAGTGTGACCTCCAACTTACTCTTCTTGGTTTTCTTCTTCTTCTTCTGTGATGCACCTATATGCAAAACCATAGCCATCTTCTCTGCTTGGTCCAATGTGCTGGAGAAAGGCTTTTGTGGTGTTATACCTTTTTCTTGCTGCTTGGGGTTTTCCTTTCAACTATCTGAGGAAGTCTCCTTATCTACCTTCGGTGTATCTGTAGCATCTCCTTCGGTGTCCTTAGGAGTGGTATCAACTATCTTATCTTGTTCACCTACATCTTTCATTTGTGCATTTTTTTGGGTGTGGTCTCCATCTTTTTGTTCTCTACCGATGACAACCTATTCATCGGTTGTATCCTTCTTTTCATCAGATGTATCTTTATGTTCATCATTAACCTTATTCTTAGGTATGCTTTCTTCCTTCTCTGGTAATTGCTCCTTTTCAAAGATAATGTTGATAGCTTGTATCAATAGTGGTATTTGTCTTGGTGTGTCTACCTATGCTGATTCTATTGTAGTGTCTGGTTCATTGGTTTGGTCCTTGACAACAATTACATCTTCATCTCTATGTATCTAATCTGCAGGATCTCCTCCGATAATATAAATAATTGTATTATCAGGCCATGTCTCATCTACAAAATCCATATCCTTTTTTTCCTTTTGTCTTCAATGATCCTTCATTGACATCTTCATCAGTGATAATAATATGTTCGGGGCTCTGTTTAGCCTGATCATCTCTATTTTGTTGCTTTTTGGCATCATTTTTAGGTATATGAAGTATCTTTCTCCATTCAGCCTCACTCTTCATATCTAGTTCAATTAGATGTCCTTGAAGTACTTGATAGGCTCTTAACTTTGGTGAGAACCTCTTGGAGTGTTCCTTCATCATCTCTTCAATTTCCTCCATTTTAGATTTGGGAGGCATGACAAATACTAGGGCTCTTTTTCTAATCTCTTTCTTAGAGTGTACAGAAAATTTCCATCTTGCTGATAATCTATCTTGAAGTTCTTTTGGCATATTATCTACCAATTATATTGGAAGATATTTGAATACACACATCATTTTTATAATTTCCTCTTCCAGTTTATTTTGATCCTTGGGATCCAATGTTAGCCATTTCTTAATCTCGCAATCATTCAATATACCTGATTTGATAATAGAAGCACATACCTCATCAATAGTTTTAGGAATATTATTCTTTTCTTTTTGGATAGATTCATCCTCCTGAGTATCTTCTACATCTTCCTTGGTTAGGATTAATTTCCTTCTCCTCTTTGGTGATTTGGTCTATTTGGTTTGAGGTTTTCTTTTGTAGGTCCTCACTTGACCTTTCTTTATTAGTGAAGGACTTGCATCCTTTTTTGTCTAACTCTTGGTCCTAGTTGCAGAAGTAGTCCTTAGTTTCTTAGCTGGTGGAGGTAGTGGTGTATCTGACTCAATGGATCATGAGTCACTTTCCTTCTCATCTTCACTGATGGGTGACTGACCCTCAGTTTCTTCTTTCTGTCCAGTTTCCTCTTCATTCATCAATAGCTTTTTCTTCAAGTTCTTAACCATTTTATCTTTCTTCCTATCAATATTTTTCACAATTAAGCCAATTTTTATCCTTTTTTAGGCTTCCTCATAAGTTCCAAACTTAGGTTGTGTTCTATCTAATGGCTCATTTATCAATGCCTCAATAGAATTTGATGCTTGATGTATGTTCACCTCATAATCAAGTGGTTCTAGCCATGTTGTCCTCAGTACAACTGGCTTGATGTAGGTGTAGTCAATGTCCACCATAAAACGTATGTCAATCTTGAACTTTTCTATTAACTATTTTGGAATCCTTACCCTCTTCTGAATTCTTTCGTTGAATCCAACAAAGTATTCATCTATGACCGATTCAAAAAAATCTCCTAGTTATTTGATGAACTCACTAATCTGTATGGTTATTGGTCTAGTAGTGTCCCATTTGACATTTCCTATGGATGAGAAGGATTCTTGGAAATAGAAGAATATTCACATGATGAGTGAACCAAACTTACATGATTTGGACTTTGCAGTCCATATTGTCTTCATGTTCTCATCCAATTGTCTTAGAAGAAGTTCAGAAAGATCCAACTGCAGTCCCTTCTTGACAATCTTATGTGGTGTATCCATTGTTCCAAATGCAATATTGTTCATCCTGCTAGCCTGAAAGAACTTGTATCCTAAGACACATGATCCAAATTTCATTTCATCATCGGTGATGGAGGATACCTTTAGTCCTCTTCTGTACCATGCTGCTCATGTATTCTTTTCAATGTTAGCTTTAGGCAGGTGCTTTAGTGGCTTTACCTTATTGGTTATGGGATAACTGATGATAGCATGTATAACATCCCTGGTTTTTGGCTTAGGATCATCCAACCATAATTTTTGGTCATGTATCCTACTTAGTACTAACCGAATCTATTTAGTCTTGAACTCCTTCAAGAACCATAGGGAATTTGTGAGCCCTTTTACCTCAATGTGCTTATGCTCTTCCTTGATAGTGCCATCATCATTGCAAAGATTCTTGAAAGCTTTCTCAACTTCTAGGTCTCTTATTTCTGCTATCTTGTAGTGTATATAAGCTCGCACGTCTTTAATGAGAAAAACCCTAGCTAGTATTTTGGAGAATGCACCATCATTTTTGGGTTATGAAGCAACCTCATAACATATCTTGTCACGAGGTTCCTCACAAGTTGAATTCTTGATTAGGTTGACCTTATTCTTCTTATCATTCTTGATCTTTGAGGTTCTAGACATAGTTGCTATCATTTTTGAAATTAGGGATTTTTCTCGTAAATGAAAGTAGAGTTCTTGGTTATCTGTGTTACTTACTTCAACCTCTATAGTTGTTAGGAATCTATTTGAGTGCTTATGAGCTGGGTTGGAGTCACTCTACAATATTATCACTTCATTCTTTGTTTTCACTCTGTCTCTTTTCTCTGGTCGCTTGGTGAAAAATGAAACCCTTCCATTGTCTATTTATAGACTTTTCCCTAAGTTAAATCATTAATGCTCAGCTACTTCTTGGTGTGTGAAGATAGATTCGTTGGGAGATACACAATAAAATTCTTGATGAGAACGTGATGCTTCAGGGTAGCTGTCAACTTGTAACATTCACCAACAGATTTTAGTGTGTGGTGAGAAAAACATTGTCAATTCACATGATTATCAACGATCTTGGTTTACACTAGAAACTTAACCTTTATGTGTTTAACCGATGACTCTCGGTAAGTACAAACACCTTAGCTCTGTGTGTACATCGATGCATTTTGGTATGCATTGATCGACAAGATTTTTTTCACAAAATCATAACAAGTAATACCATAGTGAATCTTTAATAATGCTGATTTGGTATTTTAATTGTGCATAATGGAACTGATGCATAATATAAATGATGACATATAACTAATTGAATGTTTGATAATGTTAAGTTGAAGATGATGCAAGACATTAAAATAGTTAATGGTTTGTATTTTCATTAATGTCAACTTGATATCATCTATACGGTCATGTACATAATGCCAAAGACTTCAGAGAATCAATGGAACAATGATTATACTTTCAACAATGCATAAAAGTCAAGTATTCACTACGTGACAGACAACACCGACGGAGCGCACACCATCAATAAAGGCAGAGAAAAATTCACAGTGATTCTGTTAGAATTAATCTTTCCTTGGTTGAAAATATGTAATTAAAAGGATAAACCAAGGTATCCTTATTTGTGTTTGTCCTCTAGTCCATGTAAGAGGACATGTCACTATTTTGTAATTCCTTTAATAAGGAAAATAGATATTCCTCCTTAAGAGGAATCACACATTTGTCACACACACAATAGGGATATGGCATCCATAGGAGAAGGGAGTTACATGCAAACTCCTCCACTCATCTCTACTTAAGAGATGTCTCTCACACACTATTTTGAATAATCTTCTCCTCTCTCTCTCAATTTCTCATTGCTCTCATTATT
>MU223475.1:4480925-4499598 GCA_018584345.1 Thuja plicata
AATATTAATGTTAATATGATTATATATATATATATATATATATATATATATATATATATATAATGATTAGATATATATTATATATATTGAGATTATATATATATATATTGAATTAATATGAGAAAAATTTAAAAGACATAAAACTGATCCAAATTTAACAAATACTCTTGTCAAGCATGTACTTCTCCATTGTATGATCTTTTCTCTTAAGTCTTTAAACTTTCCAAATAATAAATCTAGCTCTGATACCAATTGTTGGAAACAATGGGAAGTGTGTACTGAGAGGGGAAGGGTGAATCAGTACCTCTAAAACTTTTAGTTAATTAACCTTTATCCTTATGTAATCAAATCTTTTCTTTACCGATCATATTTGATGTTCTTTCTTTATGCATGTGATATCAATTCATAATCTTAATTGTATGTAGACATTGATAGAAACATTCATGAAAAAAATAACACATAACACAAGATATGGCAACGCAGAAAACCCCTGTTAGAAGGTAAAAACTGTGGTGGGGATGACACCCAAAAAAACTTCACTATCTGTAGATTGGAAGGGGCCAGTTAAGGCTTACAATTTTATCACTTCTGATGATATACCCTATTAGGAGTATTATGTGGAGACTGGTTAAGGTCTAATCTATTAAGAGCTTTAGAAACACTGTTTAGTGTGCACTCGGTTAAGAGATTTACAATAGGATTGTTAAATTTACCTTTCTTGAAAGGATTTCTTCTATTTGATACACTTGTTAGAATGTAGAAAAAAATACTCATTGACCTAAGTGTATGCAATCTACAATTTCTGATTACATATACATTACAAATCACATTTACAAAGTATCACCTAATGTTATTGATTAATACCTTTGTTGCTCGGTACCCTTGGTTCTTGGTTCTTGATGACCAAATTCATCTTTTACTATTCTACTTCTTGAAATTATCAGTCTGATCCATAGATGCACTCCTTGGCTACAATAATCCTCTCATCCATCTCAAATGAATGATTACAACATCTATTTTTACAATAGATTTGACCTTTTTAGTTTCACGTATAACAAACTTAACTCTATGATCAAAGGTTTACAACTTGACCTTGATCTCCTAGTTTGTATGTTTTTAATCAGTTAGACTAATTAAAAAAATTACAATTATGTTTCTTGTTCCTCAAGAAAATGGATTTAAAAAAAATCAAAACTCTAAATATAGAATATAACTATTTTATCTGACGTGGAAGTCAGATCCACTTTTCTCGGGATATAACTGACTTTCGGTGTCTGATGCCCGACTTTCTCTGAAATTGGTTTGACTACCTTTTGGTGTTCCTTTGTTTAACCATCTATCGGGTTCCTCTGTTTCTTCTCTTTAAGTTTATAGTATAACATCTTTGTCGGGTTCCTCTATTTCATCTTCAGGTTGCACTTTTGGTTTACACTTCAAAACTTGTGTCATCGGGTTTCTCTATACTTAGCACTTTTAGTCTGAACTGAAACCTGACTTTTGGTGTAGTGTAACCGATGATTCAAAATAATTATTTTCTCTTTGTATACTAATGGAAAAAAATATGTCATCAAATAAAGGATTTACAATGGTTAATACAAGATTGTTTGAGCTAGTTGGGAATGAGCCCTATGTTCTTCCAAGCCAATGTGAGAAGGTATTTTAATTAGAGGTTCCACATAAACAGGGTTCTTCATTTATTGTTAGACATTATCCAAGAGAAAGGCTGATGAAGAATGATGTAATTGAAGAATAAGATATCAAAGAAGTAGAAGAAGAAGAAGAAGAAGAAGATGATGATGATGATGATGATGGTGATGGTGATGATGGCGACGGTGATGGTGATGGTGACGGTGACAGTGATGGTGACGGTGACGGTGATGGTGACAGTGACGGTGATGGTGATGGTGATGGGGACAGTGAGGGTGAGGGTGAGGGTGATGGTGACGGTGATAGTGAGGATGATGATGATGATGATGGTGATGATGATCATGATGGTCATGGTGATGAGTTGGATGAAGAAAAAGATCAATGACATGAATGAAATGTATGAGGTATGTGATTAGTATATTATTTATTTAATATTGATTTCTTGATAGAAATTCTTTTGAATTATATGGTTACATAATTAATTCATTATGTTTTGAATTCTAATGCCATTATATAATTAATTCATGATGTACCTTTTAATGTTTTTAATTCATGTTCCACCTCTAACATGTCCTAATTATAGTAGAACCATGTCATCTCGAGGAGATGGAGATAGAGAGATGGACTGTTTAAATTAGCTATGTGATGGATGGTGATCTGAAATACATATGTGATGGATTACATGTTTCTGATGATACATGTGACATTTTTTGAACTTTGTGTTTATTTATGGAATGTGGACTGTTTATTAGCTATGTGATGGATGATAATTTATGATACATATGTGATGGATTACATGTTTATGATGATACACGTGTGATTCTTATGATGCTTATGATACATATATATTTATTGTTTATCAAATTACAAATGTAATGCTTATGATGCTCAATTGTTGGTGCTGATTTCATGTATATATTTTGTGTGATGCTGTCACCCTTGTTGGAAATAGGCAATTGACTATAGACATCATTAACCCTTTTATTTAGGATCCTGCATACTATACATAAAGTAAAGGTAAGGAATAAAAATATATATAATGATTATGATGACTACATATTGTTCATGTTGTCTACTATGTAATTTTTAGTATATGTATCATGTAACTTTTAGCTAACATAAGATAATTGGATTACATATGAAGGAGCCTGAACCCCTTTCACAAGGATCCTGCATAGTCTCATGGATTGACAGGTATAAGTCAATACACCCTATAGAAATAGTTTATTTAATACAATTATCAACACTTGAGGCCCCTGTTGGACTTATTCAAATTTTAATCTCAACATCAACTTTAAGGCCGACTACTTCATCAACATTACCTTCATTTGAAAAATATCTCTCATTACCTACTATCTTTCTCGTTTGATGGAGTGGAGGTACCACCAAATAGGTATTTTTCAGATGTTTCTTCCTCGAGTGAGGGAAATACATGAATATAAGATGAAATTGATATATGTAGTAGGTCTATAATAGGGAGATCAACTAGAGGTCAAAAGATTAGAAGAAAGTTTAATAAATGCATGGAAATTTTTCCTTTCTTAAGGGGGTCACATTTTTATGATGATGAGACCAAAGGAGACATTGAGGTGCCCTTGAGGTACAAATATCTGTAGAAACAATAGGCACCCAAGGAACTTCCTCGAATAAACACTAATTTTTGTGTTAACAAGAGGATATATCGCATAACACCATCATCATTACATGGTTTGGGCCCATTTTCCTTGGATGACATAAAGGTCTGTTACAAAAATGTTGTTGAATTAATGGAGTATGTCAGACCTTGTTACAATTATAAAAATTGGATAGAGATTGTTTGATATAAATAAAGTATGTGTAGGTATGCATTCTCAGCAAATTATATACAACATAAAGATAATGATCAAAGTAAAAGAGTGGCTATATACATTGATAGAAGGCCAAAAAAAATAGGGAATATTGCAGGTTTTATAAGTAGTACGTGACCTGGGTCAACTAATAAGAAACCCAAATGCATATTTGAGGAGCGCGGTGGAAATCATGTATTCATTTATGTGATAAAATCAATAAGTGCAGGGGAAGAGCTGCTAATCGATTATAATTTGAATCATACATATATAAATAAAGTTACTATCATGGGGGTGGTACATACTATATACCATTTAAACCAACCTCCAATTAATGACTCCAATATACCATTTTATTATTAAGTTTTTTTGCTAAGTTTATTGGTTTTATTTCTCTAACGTTTTGATATTTGATATTTTTCACAAGGCCACATGGATCCCTCACATAGAACGAACATGGATGTTACTCCTGACCCTTCTACTAAGCAAGTAAACCTCATTGTAATTGTACAAATTAGATAAAAGAAAATTGTTATATTATTGTCTTCCTTTCTTGAGTGCTTTGGAGTAATTTGATAGTGTTAATAATATTCTTGTCATAGATGAATGTTGGGGGAAAGGGAAAGGCACCTACAATACCTTAGGACATCTTAACAGAGCTAGACTCAGTATTCTACAATGATGAAATCACACTTTCCACAAACCCAGTACAAATGATTAAAAAGTATATTATAAAAATTAATACATATATTATTGGTTTTTCATTCATAGACCCTCAAATTGATATGATAAAAGAGAGGGTGAAAAAATTGATGTGACAAGCACAAAACTTGGAAGTAAGCAGTAATGAAATCTTTAATTATAATAAAAGTTCAATAATGGTTTATATTTATACTCTTTTATGTCATTAACTAAAATATGTATGTGTTGTTTTAATATACTTTTATGCATCCTCATCTACCTGGTAGCCATGATCAAGGTACTGTAGGTAGGTCAGGTGATGACCATGTTTTATATATTATTACTACTCATTTGAACTTGTGAACTTTCTTTTTTAATTCTAGTGTTATTGCTCATATATTTATTATGTAGTTGATGCAGAGGGATCTAGTTGATGCTCTTGATGATTAATCACTCATAGCTTAGGGCAATCCTCATACCCCTCTCAAAAAATTATTCTACTCCTTGACTCCTCGCACCCCTCTCTGATCATTGTGAAGGTGTGCATTAGTGACAATTTAGACTCCCATAAATATTGTTACTGACCACTATCCTATTCCCTTGGATATTACACATTGAATAATTCTTTTATTCATCATACCCTTACTTGAACTTTGACTCTTATCCCTACTTCAAACTCTTCTAGGATTTTCCCATACAAACTCAACTCACAATACTCTAACCACAATATGATGTAGAGCACAATGGGAACCCACACATGTCCATTTATTTAAGGATAGATCTCCTTATCTCCCAAGGAGATATAAATTCTCACATAATGCCAACCATGTTGACTCACTATTATAACTTACACAATATGATCAACTATCCACAAGATCCCTAACTTGTCCACAACTCTTGCCACCAATTTTGATCCACAATCCTTTGATCACATAACTCTATTGACTGATTACCCATATCCTTCATGAATTCTTACTCACACTCTATGACAGAAATATCCAATCTTACCTCTATAATCCTCTTCATTTCTATGATCCTCTTCATTTCTATGATCCTATGAACCCCTAACACTTTACCATAGGCTTCCAACAAAACTCAACAAGTCAATCTTAATTCACTATCATATTCCACCAACAACTAGGACTATTCTCCTCAAAAATGCCCTTAACCTTGCAAATAGGCTCTCGATTTCTCACATCAAATACTGCTAGGATTTTCCCACACATCCCACACTACATTGTTGATTGACAATAATACTTTAAATCAATACATGATAAAATACCTTATTTTTTCCTAATATGACACTCACAACCCACCTCTGCAACTAAATTAACAAAACCTCACCTTGGACTCTACAAATCTTTCCTGACTATCAACATCTTGTAGTGCCTTCCCTCTTCTTTCTCTATAACCTTCATATCCTTCATCCATTTCCTCTTTTGTAGACAAAGCCCTTTATGTGCCCATTGTCACTGTTCCTCTGCCTCTATGATTGTTACAATCACTATTCCTCAACCAGATCTATTTACTTCCTATTGCATGGATCCCTGAGTCATTAAGGAAGGATAAAGTACATGTTGTCCCATTTCCATGAAAATTTAGGGGCTTTATTGCACATGTGAAAAGGAATAAACAACATTTTTATAGTGACTGGTTACCCTAAATGAGGGTTAGGATAGTTCAAATTAAATCAAGATATCTTTGTCTAAAAATAATCAAATTGAGAACCATAAAAACCAAGAGAGAATTGATTCAATATAGAAACATGTTCAATTAAGGAGATCTTAAAACATTAGTATTTAGAATCTAGAAAACACGATCCAAGATGACTTTAACAATGAAGAAAGAAAGGAATGTTCAGGAAAACAACTTTTATTCATCAAAATATTCAATACATTGACACTACCCTTCTTGTGACTTCCATACACATATATAAAATTTTATTTGGCTATTAGAACCTACATCACTCCTTGAACTACCAACCAACCACCCAGGTAACCACTTTTGGTCGGTCTATTCCTTAACAATGACTATTACATATTTTGTTAATTTTGAACAAATATTGAATTTTCCAAGCTTGGGAACCTACCTATTACATTAAATGGTCATTCAAAAAACTTATGAACACAAATATAAGAAAACCCCTACTTCTACCCATTCAAGCCCTTACAATTATCCCTTAGGCCATATATGCCTATATTGGCAACATTGTTTACAAAAGGGTAATATGACTCCATATGAGTCTCAAATGGCTTTATTATCCTATTTACATTATGAGATGGCCCCTTAGGCCTCATTTTTCCATATGACCTTGAACTATCCCTTGAACCGATCTATTATCCCTTTAGGCTTTTATTAGCCCAAACTTGGCATATTGATTACATTAACATCTTTTGGACTCAAGTTGCTTTCAAATGGAACTATTAGCCATGATTATATCATTTAATGACCTTGTAGGTCATATTGGACTTCATATTCTATAGGATCACCTTGTGGCCCAAGTGTACCCTTGAGAGTTCCTAATTCTCCATTAGGTGCTCTTGCACCATAACCACTTTTACAATTAGGATATAAACTTAAGACCCCATTATCCAACCTAAGATAGAAACTTGTATATTTACAAGCTCTTATCAACTCACTTTCTCTTCTAATACATAGCCTTATCTAGCTATTTGGCCTTTCTCTAGACTCTCTAAGGTCTTCTTCTTACCATATGAAAGAAACAAAAACTTAATTTTTAAATGGAAAAAGCCCTACTCACCCTGTCACTGCTCTGTGACAGTTTCTATCATCTTTTACTATCCCAACCACGTGCCAAACTGTTACATGGTCTCCTATGACACAAAGGATAGGTAGTTTACATCATCCTCCTTCTCCCTGCAAAACATGGGGACTTATCAGTTGTAGAAGAAATAAAAAACTATATTTCACTACTTCATACCTTCTGATCTCTCAAACACAAAACAACCATTTACTAAGGCTATTAACATAGCTAGTCTATTTTTTCAATACTTTCCTACAATTGTCCCATTTCATTGGACAATACACTTAGAATTTACTTGTTGGTCACATCCCTAGCTCTTGAGGCTCCAAACCTTACACAATATCGAAGATGTTTCCCATATAATTCTCAACTTACCATACTCAGATCTCACCATCTTTTACAAATGAAATCTAAACTTAAAACTTTATTGTCAACCTTGACACTCACTAACACCTTTGCAAACCTGAACCCAAACTGCCCTTTTTCTTTTGATCACTAACAATATATGAATACTTGGCCTTCATTTGGACATCCAAGGTCCCTCTCCTAGCCTTCGTACCTAACACCACTCCTCTATTCATGAACAAAACATAACCATTCTTAGTTTACTATCCTAACATGAAAAATATAAACATCTATGCATACAATTAACAATCTGTACATGCCTCAAAATCATAGCTTCCTTCAAGGAACTTGACACCTTCCAACCTCTCCAAGGCCCTTCTCACAACCCTCTCAACACTAACAAATCCTACCATTTGTGTGTATGAGAAAATTCTTGATTAGAATATACTATCACTATCTTATTATCAAAATATACTTCTTGTCCTAACTTGACAACTAGATCTCTCTCCTTTCCAAATTCATGAACAACTTTCCTTATAAAAGGTTCACTCAATCCATTCACTAAAAATCACCATTGTATCAATGAATGACCCACAATTTCTTCTTAGACTCTTTTCACACCATTGTAAGACTCTACTGGACTCATTACATGTCCATTATCTTCCAAAGATCCATTGATCCACACAAACATAGCCTTGACTTGATTGTCCAAAAAAATTTACCTTGACCAATTTATGTCTTCATAACCCTTTCAACCATAACCAAACAATTCTTTCACCCACTGATTAACCTAGAGACATTATTAGACCCTTCTAACATTCTTTCAATCACTTGACAATATTTTTTAACACTGATGCATTATAGAAATCAAGACAATAATGACTGCCCCAGATTAGCCTCACACAACTAACATGTATCCAATCACCATACCTTGGACAAAATTGTACACAAAAATGAAACCAAATTGTTTACACCCTTGGAGAATCCTACCATAACCATTCACTTGGTCCCTAACTATACACAACACAAATTTTGAACCAAACTAATAACATTTACCCACTGTTACCACTGCCACTTTAGGACAATCTTCCATACCTCTGAGACAGTCACTTTTTAAAGACCTCCCTTTGATCACTTGGCCTAAAATTCACCTAGATTGGATGGACCCATGTTCTGTACACCTATTCATACCCTTGTCACACCTTCCAATGCTTTAGTATAGTCTTTACTCTCAGAACTTCAAGATTATTGTTGTTTAATATATTATTGCTCCTGCACCATTATTGCTAATATATTTAATGTATTATTATTTAGGTCATGTCAATGTTCCTATGAAAATTCCACCTCATCCGAGGTCAACCCCGCCTATATTTCTAAATGCAATTTTGGTAACACGGAACATGCAGACATCCTCTACTGCACATCATATTTGTAGATCCCTCCTTTTGCTCTCTATTTTTTTATGTGTTTATTTCCCTTGAAGTGTTCTTTCTTGGGGGCATTTCATAGTGGATTCATTTTCTGCAGTAGGAGATGCACATGAGGATGCACCAGAGGAAAGTACTGGTCATAACATACCATCATTTCCTGGATCTTGTCATATTACTAGTATAGGAACACTGCAAGACACATTGGTGGTGAGCGACAAAGAATTGATTCCCTTAAAGATACAAAAGGTTCCAGGTACTTTAAAATTATTATTATATGTAGTCTAATTGTAATTTACTTATTGATCACTCATTTTGGACTAATGATCCCATGATTTTTTTGCAAGAAATGATATTTTTTTATAAAAATATTAATGACATTGCATTGCAGATATTCAGCCCCACTATACAGAAAAGGTGGAACATCATATGTGAACTAAACCCAATCTGCTATTTTTATTTCATATCATTGTTAGGATAGTTTTACTTTGATCCATTTATCGAACTATATTAAAGGTATCTTTAGTTCATTTCTGAATCTAAAAGGTTTGTTTTTTATTAAAAGGTGGAATGACCAAGAATAAAGGTTAAAAGATGAACTCACAAAGCGTATGGTTGGGTTGTTCGGAGCTGACACATTCAACAAAACCAAGCTCCTTGAGAAAGCTGGCACATATATAAAGTATGTGAGGGACCAATATAGGACACATTTAGAGAAGAACGTAAAGTATGAGTGTCCCCCCATGATTCCTAAGAAGGAGTGGAAAGACCTAATTTTGGATGCGAAAGAGAGAATTGAAAGGAAAAAAGGAAATACACCAACAAACGCCAAAAGAAGTTATGTGATACTATTAAGAATGTAATTATGTACTAATTATTATTTATATTTATATAATCTAACATATTTCAAACTTGTCATAGACTGAGTGACACATCAAAGGAAACCAAGGAATAACAAGAAAAGCATGAGCAACAAAAGCTCAACTCTAGTGGTTATATAACACTTTCCGTATGAATTGTAAATATCAGCAAATGAAATATTGCATCAAAATATTTATAAATTGTAAACAATTTTTTATTATCAAACAATACAAGAAAAATTCATGATACTAAGAAAAATGCAGGGCTCTGAGTTTAATAGAGCAACCACATAAGATGACAAGAGAATTTCCTACTAGCAAGGCTATACAGCCGTGGCTAAATGACTATGAGAATTTAGTGGGAAAATAGGAAATTTTGGTGCATCTGTCATAGTGGTAAATAAGCTAAATGAAAATTATTTCAAATTGAATACTTTACCAGTAATCTATTTGATGTTAAGTTCCAACATAAAGTGACTATATTTGTTTTAAATAAGCAAGCAATGATAGCAATGCACATGACATTGGAATGCAACATGTTAATCGTGGAACATAACCTCCACATGATGAAGGTCCGCATGTGCATCCCAATAGTGTAGGTATTCATTTTCTATTCAAGTTTTGTTATGTAATTATTAATACAATTAAACATATTAAATTAAAATTGGTGTTGTAATTAATGTAACCCTTTTTGTTAATATTTTAGAGCATGTAGTCGGTGGTGACCAAGTGGAGAATGATCTGGGTAGACAACATTAGGAACGTGATGGTCCCCCATCAGGTAAAGAGGACCATTGTTAATGTTGTATGTTAATGAATGTTATGTGTTAATGAATGCTATGTGACATTGAATGAATGTTAGATGTTAACGGGGAATTCAAAGTGATGTTAGGGGGGAGGGGAAAAATGAGCTTCCACCTTCACATGGTTGGCCCTGTTAAGTAGAGAATATTAAACTATTATTGAAACAAAGCAAAGCTCAATAAGATAACACACTTTTCAATATTTCATTATGTCTCATAGTTAATCTTATTGAATAATGTATATTAAATCTTAATTGCAGGGTCCAACAGAGCCAACACGAACAAAAATACCACAAGTTGGTAAGTATAATGAACTCCCACATTGTCTTGTATGTACACTAACACTATGAGTTGCTTCTAGTACAAATTTGAAATGGAAAATAGTTTCATTATTTTATCTATTTTGTCTATTGAAGTTGTCTAATTGAGTTTTCTAATTTTGTTTGAAATCTACTTTGCCCAAAATTGGTGTCATCCAGAACAACACCAAATACATTCATTTTTGAAGATAGTTTCACCTCAACACCCATTCCATTAGAAAGATATTTGTAGGAGCAGGGGGCACATAGGTAAAGCAACCAGAAATCACAAGATACAAAGGAAAAATATGTGACAAAAAATTGATGCAACTATAGTGAATCAATAATAGTTAAGATACCTCTGCCTACACACCATTAATCAACCCACTAGCCCTTTAAAATAGTAGGAACCTACTCTCGGGATCCATAGACAAGCCATCTAAATTATTTGACAAATATCCCCAAAATTTGTGGTCTTATGAACTACACATGATAACAAAATATAAAAATAATGTTCTTAACATTTGTTGGATGCCATGATTTTTCCCCACATTTTATCTATATTATCTACCAAAACTAGTCTTTTGCATAGGGTTTGACATGTGCATGCTTGTTTACTGTAATGAATATTTTCTTTGATACTTGACCCTTTTCATAAAATTAATAAGAGGAAACCATAATGGATTTGATACCCTATTGCAAGAGTAGAGATGGAGGCATTACACTCCAACTAGGAATCCATATGATTGTCTTCTCGAGAGCCACCATACTAATTCCAGAAATAGGTCATGGTTTTGGAGGATTGGAAGCCCCATCAAGGAGGTAATTTCTCTAGGGATTTTGATATAGGAACACTAGGAAATGTAAAATTTGGAGGTATGAGAAATATGATTTATGTTTAGTTTTATTTGAGAAAACTCTAAAATTCTTGTCTCTCTGATTAAAACCACATGATTACATATGACCACTTCCCAGTGGGGATGAAATTTTGTGGGACTTACAACTTGATTATTGGAAGGTAAATGCGACCAAATTTGTTGATTTTTGTGTGGTATTTTGTGATGATAAGGCAAGCTTATTCAAAACTTTTTTTGTTTTTTACTTGAAATTTGTGCATTATTTTCTTTCTCTTTCATATCAATTGTATCTTATTGATATGCAATTATTTTTATGAATGTGTACATGCATGGAAACCTTTAGTTGTTTCTATCTAAGGTATTTCTCTTAGTGGTGGACTTGAGATTGCAATGGTATGCATTCATGCTTTTTGTTTTTATTCATGTAGGATACTTACTAGAAGGGTTGAATATCTATCTAGGTTTGTACATTAGTGAGGTTGTTAAATTTGTTCTTTTGTTTTATTTTTTGAAAGACATCACAAAAATATAATTTATTTGGATATTTAATTAAATGATCTATAGTTGTTTGCATAACGTAGTGCAAGTCCTCCACTAGTACTATGCACCATATTTTTCAAGCATTTTAGTTAGGCACACCAACAATGTAAATGAAATTTTGTAGGCCTGAACTAGAGCAATAAGGTATCAAAAAGTGTCACATCTTAAAGTTCCTATTTAGATTGCGAGTTAAAAAGTGTGTTACTTATGTGGACATATTCACATTAAATTGTTTGTTATACAATATAGAAGCAAGTTTTATCAGGCTATTTTTGCACAAATGTTTTTCTATATACTTCAGTATTTTTGATTTATTATGACCTAATATGATCTTATTTCATTGAATGTATTATTAGCTTCAACTTACACTGATGTATTCATATTTTTTGTAAAGTAAAATTGATGTTAATGTTGGAAGGCAAGAATTATAATGAGAATTCTGAGTAGCACTACCATTTTGGCTAGTTGTTCCTTATTTGTACTCAGGTGTAATATCAAGGGTGACAATCCATTTTATAAGGTCCTCCAATGATGACAAAACCTCTTAAAAAACAACCTTGCTCTTCCACCTCCTGAGCTCTTCTCACTACACGGTCAATTTTTTTATCCAACTACTTTTCATTTTAAACCCTTGTGGGTGCTTTCAATTATGATCCACCTTTTGCAATATTAAAATTGGGTTTTCTTTGATCATTTTTTATGTTCCTTGTATTAATCATGTGCATCATTTCTTTCTGTGAGAAAAGATTAGACAAGAAACAAGTGCCAAGGGAAATATGTCAAGATTCATCCTTGTCCATTTTAACCCAATGAAACTAAAAAATAATAGTAATAGGAAGAGGATTCAATAATTGAGCACCCTAATTTCGTACATACTATTCAAAATATTTTGTAGAAATTTTAGATTACTCCTAATTTTTTAAAGTAGCTTATTTGGAAAGTCTTCTATTTATAACTAAGGTTTCAGGGCCATATGACCATATCATCAAATATGATGCCACTACATGCTTTTTGTGTCCAAAATGGCCCAAAAATGAGACCAATACCTGTGCACTAAATCATATTTTTTTAGTGTGCTAGTGTGTGTCATCACATCATTTGTTGCTTTTATAATTAAGGAATATATTTCATTCATCCATGGAAAGTCATCATCAACAACAATAACAACTAACAACTTTAAACTCATAGCTATAAGTGCAATATTGTTAAAAATATTTGGAATTAAATAAAAAAATACGTACATTAAATCAACAAGTTTGGACATTAAATCAACTACCAAATCCTCTCTCCTAATAGATAGAAATTGTTACTACAAAGATATTTTAGATATTTGTGATAATATGGAGTAGGTTTTGATAATATCTTTCTTTGCATGATGAAACTTACCTTCACCACCCTTATACAATGTCATTTTCACCTTGTTTTGTAACAACACTCACCTATAAAACTCTTCAACCCCCTGAATAAGGCATCAAACACAACTAAACTCCAAGGTTCATCATGAAAAATTCAACATAATAGAGGCAATCTCAAGTAAACAATATATCATCAACCAACCACTAGATCCGATCCAATCTATATATTAGCAAACCAATACCTTCAAGTTCAACATAACCCTTATCATTACTTTGATTCCCAAACACCAAACATCTTAAACATTCATTCAACGACTTATCATAATTACTTACAAGGATATGATTAACCGTGCATCAAAATTAGGCAAAATTGAATCAGTTTACAAAATGACTGTCATAGTTTAGATAGTGAACATGGTGTTGATGAGACCACATGACAATTAAATCTTTGGACCCCTTGACCAATGAGAAAACAGACAAGTGAGATCAGTGACCAAGTACTTACAACCTTCAAGTGTCTTCTTTGTGATGGATTTGAATGGGAAAAAAATTAGGGTTTGACTACGATAGGGTGACACTTACAACAGTTTGAAATAAAATTGTTGTGAAAAATTGAAAAATCTCTATTAACCTTGGATCAATAAAAGGAAGTGAATGAGAAGTGCAACACCAATCCACTAAAACTCCAATGGTTTACAATCAAAGGCTAAAAAATGACAATTACATTCTTCCAAACTATTTACAACAACTGGCAATGATAGTGAGTAATAAGAACTACACTTTGGACAATGTGGGACTTGTTAAATATTTTTTAACAAAGGAATATCCTTGAGGAGTGAATGGAGTACTTAGGAAAATTATCACACAATAATGATATCTAACAAAAGTGTACACAAAGCCCAATGATCCAAACTGTCTCTATTATAAAGATTAAAAAATGAGGACTTTGATCAATACAAATAGACTTCAAGAATCATCTAACATCCCTTTCAAAAGAAAGATTGGAACTTTTTACAACCATTTTTAACCAAATTGGTCATTGGTCTTCAATTAGACCATATAGTAATGCAAATATTGCAAAGTTGTCATTGACAAATTTTGCAATATTGATGCAAAATTGACATTTTTAAATATTTTGACCTTAGAAACCTTGCAAACATGATTGAAATTGTTGGATGATATCAGTTTTGGTTATTGATCATACTATTGATATTCATGTTTTTCACTGATGTCAACATATATTTCTTTGGAGAAGACAGACTAGCTACTTAACTGGGAGGCATGTACGGACACTGTACGGATGATTCAGAATGATCAAAGTTGGATTTATATAGAAGGATGTGTGCTAACCTTATTCCTAAGGTTTCTTGGATTTATGTTTCATACTGTGGATGTCACAGTTGATTTGGTGAAGACTAGTTTTCTGGACTGTAACTGTGATTCTGGATAGAGAAGGTCTTTGTGTTTCGGGTATATCTTCCTAACAAAGATATTTTAGAGCTTGTGAGCATAATGATGGACAACTAACATATGGTAGAGTAATGGGTTGAGTTTTATTTTTGTTTGGATACTAATGACGTCAGCTGTGATGTGTATTATGGAGAAGACCTATTTCCTGGCCGACTTCAGACATGTAGCATGTGAAATTAATTGTGAGCATGAATTATGGATCTAGAAGTATATGTGATGAATTGTAAATGATGTTTACTTGTTATAGATACCATGTGTATCTTAGAAAAGAGTTATCTAATTATTTGTATGATGGAAATCCTTAATTGGCCGACCTAGTTAATTATGTATTAGGAAAGCTTAACCGGTTGACCTAATTAATTATTGTAAAAGGGTATATATGAATGATATTTTATTGTGGAGAAGGTGTGAAAAATGAAAAATAATAGAGATGTGGAAGCTACGAAGCTTTTTGACTGTTGGATATAGAGCAGAGTTGATACTTCATTGGAACTAACCAAGCAAAGACAGTTGCTATCAAACAGTTCACTGGAATGTGTATTTTCTTTATACACTTGATTTGGATTGTAAATCCTTGAGGGTGGCTTTAACCTTCTTTGGGAAGTGTGCCTTGGTAGTGAGCCTACTATTTTCTTTGACTCCTAATAGGGTATGTCTCCTAACATGGACTGTGTATTGTAATGTTGTAACAAGCTCCTAACATGGCTAATATCTTTTAACTGAGATACTACACTCTCAGTACATTATTTGTGGGTGTTAATTCCCACCGGGGTTTTACCTTTAACAAGGTTTCCTCAAAAAAAAATATTGTCTTATGGTGTTGGAATTTATTTTTTTATCATTTAAATTTGAAGATTTGGTTTATAAAGTTTAAAGTTTAATAATCTATAGTACAACTTAACCCCCCCTCCTAGTTGTCTTATGGGCTGTTATTCCTAACAATTGGTATCAGAGCTATTGGTCCTCAGAAAGAAAGTTTAACACCTTGAGGTGATCCTAAAGATGAATTACTACAGGAAGGATAGTCCAAAGTTTGATCCTAAAAACTTTGACAGCTGGAAGAACAAGATGAGAACACATTTGCTATGTCTAGGTATTGATTATTGGATGATAACAAAGAAGAAAGAAAATATAGTGACTGAGGATGAATTAGAGAAAGCCACTGAAGATGAAAAGAAGATATTTTCATGCAATATGGTAGCAAGGGAATCCTTGATCAATGCACTATCAGAAGGAGAATTTACTGAAGTAAAGGACTTGGACTCCACATGAAATCTGGACAAGATTGGAAGCACTATATGTTGGAGACAAGTTTACAAACAAAGAAAAGTTACAGAACTAGAAGACAAAGATGGAATCACTAAAGATGAGAGAAGATGAGAACATCAGAGCATATGCATAAAGAATTACTAAAGTGGTTACTAGTATTAGGAACTCTAGAGGAACTTATAGTGAGGAAGAAGTGATTGCAAAGATACTTAGATCTTTGACACCTGCATATAGAACCAAGGTTCAGGCTATAGAGGAGATCATACCTTCGACACCAAAATTCACTAGAGAGATGTTGATTGGAAAGATAACTACATTTGAAGCCAAATAATTGGGAGACACTTTACCTAAGGTTGAGTCAGCCTTCAAAGCAACCGTGCACACAAGCAAAATAATCTTACCTTGAAATATAAGTACAAGAAGTAGTGACCTAAGAGAAGAACCTGGAGCCTATGCAGATGAATGGGAACAAATACATGAATAAGAAAGGAAGCTAGATGAAGTTGTGGCACTAATTTATAGAAGAGAAAAGACAGGTAAGGGTAATTTTGAAGGAAAATTACCTTTGAAATGTTTTTCATGTAACAAGATCGATCATTTTGCATCTAGATGTCATACAAGAATTCCAAAGCACAAACCTAATTTTTCAAATCTAAGTTCTCAAAGGACAAAGAATGTTATTATGCTAGTTAGGGTATATCTGATGATGAGGATGGTGACTATGATGAAATTGGATTTATTTTTATTAAGGATGATGAACCTATACATGAAGAAAAATCTTTAGTATCCTGAGTTGAATAGAAATCTGAATGGGTCATAGATAGTGGTTGTTCACATCACATGACTGGAGATAAAAACAAGTTTGTGAGTTTGAAAAGACATGATGGTGGTGTTGTTAGATGTGGTGAAAATAATACTAAACTTATTATTGGAATTGGATCTATTTCTTTGGATGAAAAGACTAACACTGACAATGCATTACTTGTTGATGGACTTAAGCACAATTTGTTGAGTGTTGGACAACTAGTGGACAAGGGTTATCAACTAAAATTCATCAATGGAAAATGTTCTATCAAGAGTAAAATAGGAGACTCGATATCATCTGGTACTAAATTCAGAGGTAATGTATTTTAACTGAACACATCTAAAGCTTCTTGTTTTATTGCAAAGGTTGATGACACTTGGTTATGAGACATAAGATTTTTTCATGTTAATTTTGATAACATTGTGAAGGCAAGTATGGAAAAACTAGCAAGAGATCTACCTAGAATTGTAAAGCCATCTAACACTATGTGTAGAGAATGTGTTATGGGGAAACATACCAGACACACTTTCAAGAGCAAAGATTATTCAACAAAAGGGAAGTTGGATCTGGTGCATACAAATCTGTGTGGTCCTACAAGAACAAGATCATACTATGGTGAAAGGTATTTTATAATTTTTGTTGATGACTTTTCTAGAATGATGTGGGTTACATATTTGAGAGAGAAATCTGAAGCATTTGACAAGTTCAAGTTATTAAAGGAAAAAGTTGAGAATGAATCTGGTTTAAAGATGAAGTGTTTGAGATCAGATAGAGGAGGAGAGTTTACATCTGAGCTATTTAATACATACTCTAAATAAAAAGGAATACATAGACAAACTTTAGCCCCTAGAACTCCACAACAGAATGGGATAGCAGAGCAAAGAAACAAAACCATATTAGATGCTGCAAGGAATATGTTGTTGGAAGGAAATGTGTCACATGTTCATTGGAGAGAAGCAGTTGGAACTGATGTGTAGACATTAAACATAATTCAAATCAGATAAAGTACAAATAAAAATCCCTATGAATTATGGCTAGATCATACACCCACTGTGAAATATTTCAAAATATTTGGTAGTAAATTTTATATCAAGAGAGATGATGAGATAGGAAAGTTTGATGCTAGAAGTGATGAAGGAATATTTCTTAGTTATTCCACTAAGAGTAAAGCATATTAATGTTTCAATCTGAGATTGAGAAAATTTATTGAAAGCACCAATGTGAGGATAGATGAAAATTTTCAAATACAGGAAAGAATATATGATTGTGGTCAAATAACAGAAACAAAAGAGGTTGTTGCTAAACCTAAAGAATCCTTGATGATTGATGATGAGATTGAAGATGAATAGACTAAAGCTACTGAGACATTGAAGACACTAAGGTATGTTAAGAAGAATCATCCTGAAGATCAAATTATTAGTGATACAAGCAAAGGCATGATGACTAGATGTAGAGTTAGAGATGCGATGTATTTGATTTATCAAGTTGAACCAAAGACTACTGATGAAGCATGTAGAGATGAATCTTGGACTAAAGCCATGGAAGAAGAACTTGTTGGAAACAATTGTTTAATTGTGTGTTGTCCTTGATGTTACACAAATGTCATATCAGTCATCAAACAGAGTCTACCGAGTTCAGAATGTCATATCAGTCATTAGACAGTTTACCAAGACTACCGAGTTCAGACGGTAAGAGAAGCAAGTTACAGAGTCTACCGAGCACTCC
>MU223475.1:4514720-4556585 GCA_018584345.1 Thuja plicata
TGACCGACTGAACTCGGTAAAGAATGAATCTCTTTGTTGACCGAGTGAGCCCGGTAGTAACTAACTTCTCGATATAGTATACTTTGAGTGCTCGGTAGACTCTGTAAATTGCTTCTCTTACCGTCTGGACTCGGTAGACTCTGTCTAATGACTGTTATGACATTTTGAACTCGGTAGACTCTGTCTAATGACTGTTATGACATTTGTGTAACATCAAGGACAACACACAATTTAAATAATTGTTTCCAACACAAAAATCTTAGTTTTGCAGTTTAGGATGCCAGAAATAGGCCGGAGAAAAGTGGGAAATAGGGAAGAACAGGGGGAAAGATAGATCCAAGTCAAAGAACCATTCAAGGCTTTTGACATGACCCTAAACCACTTACTCAGAAGGCTAAACCGGTCCATAATGGAAGTGCTTCCATTTTTTGACTATACAGACAATAATTAATAAAAGAATTAATTATTATATGCCTAATTTAGGTTAAGTAAACTAGAGATAATAAGTGACTTAATAATTAAATAAAAATGATTTAATTAATAAGTGAATTAAATTATTACTCTAACACCCCCTTAAGATAAACTTAGGGAGAAGCTAAAAACCTAGTAACAACTACTCAAAGAAGGAGAATGGGTCCCAACAACAAGGCCTGATCAGGTACCCAAGTATAAAGAATCTTTGTAAAGAGGAGAAAAGGAGAAAATCCAATGGGAAATAACCCCTATCCAAAAATAGATGGAGCCTAGTGAAGGACTAAAGAAGCCTCCAAACTAGTGAATGTCCTAGAAAATAAGAACAAAGGATTAACATGAAGAACACCACCGAAGCATGAAACTGCAAAACTGTCGAAGAATACCTACTGGAACCTCCACTATAATAGAACATGATCAGGTAGAGAAGACTATAATCTACATGAGTTACCTCAAATGACACTACTTGAATCAGGATGGAAAATAAAGGAAAACATCAGAACTCAAAGATACAAATGGAAAAAAAAACACCAAAGTCTGAAGAGTTGATCAAAAGATGGAAGAATGCCTCCAAAATAGGAATGAAAGAGTGTCCATATGGTAAATTATCCATCTCACTGAAATGCATAGGTACCTAGCTACTACCTCCTCCTAGTACATAGGAATAAATATTGAATACATAACTAACTCCATCAAACCAAAGAAGCATTAGAAACAACAAGAGATACCCCCATAATGATGACCAGTGAGAGGTATGACAAATAAATTGAACCAGACTGCCAAGAACAACTGCATGTCAAAGAACTAAGAACATAGAAAGTGCAAAAGAAAGTACAAACATGTATAAAGGATGATTTTGTGGAAGATCACTGTCATGACACACATCATGAGGCTAATGTCGTGGAAGGAACACTCACTTGAGAAAGGTAGATAGAAAAAAAAGCAAACATGAAACCCCCTCATGGCACTTTATAATGTAGTGCAAGTACAAATAGGCACAAAATGTGCAAGATCCCAAGCATGCAATAGATAGCACTTTATCTCAATGTGTTTGCAAAAAAAAATGCTACAGAAATAGATGACTACAATGCTTAGGAATGAAAAAAAGTTGTAGGAACATGAGTAACAACTAAAAAGATTCATCCCATGCAAGGAAAATGATCCCATGACCTGAAACATCCAAGATATTCACTAGATTGCAAAAAAGAAAAAAAATTGAATAAAATATACCTAGAGAAGATTTTGGAAATGAGACCCAGACCAAAAAAAAGAGCATGGAACCAAGTTTCCAACGATTTGTGGAAGTCAGAAAATGGAGTTCGGATGAGCAAGATATATCAACCAAAGTGAAAAAAAGAACCTTGAATTGACTGGAAAGAAAACCTACAAAATGGAAAAATAAAAAAAACCAAACCTGCAAAATTAGGTTGGGCTCTGAACCGGCTTGTCGATGATATATTGTTTAGCCAAAAATGCCTCTGTTTGCTCAAGATACGAGCAAAAAACCAAAGGGGGCTCCAGAAAAAGAAGAAATCCAAGTGATCTCTGCTAAATCTCGTGAATCTCCACTAAATCTGGTGATGCCACTAAATGTGGTGGGATTGCCAAAATTTTGGCCAAAATTAGTGAAGTGACCAAGATTTTTTTTCACTGCCTCAAAAAATGTGCCCTAAAAATGTCCTTACATATAAAATTGTTTTGCCTCAGAATGCAACTATGTCCAAATTGAATGCGCCTTATATTAAAATAGGGGTTTTTGGGCCCTTTGAACACAACCGTGAGGTTCATTTGAGCCCAAAGTGCTCCAAAAACAAACTCCCCCTAGATCCACAAATATCTGAAACATAAAACCTCATGAAAATATAGATCTGAAGAACAAGGCCAAATCTCTCATGACGAGAATAGGTGCATGAAGATCTAGAGCTCTAATACCATATTGGAGTTGATGAAAACTCAACCCTACAGCTTCCAAGAATCACTTAGATGCAAACCTATCATAGAAAGAGAGAAGCAAAAGCTATAGAGACCAAAAAGAACAAATTTATGAAAGAGGAAACATCTATCACCAAGATCCACTATAGAAAAAACTTTCACAAAAGAAAAGAATAAAGACACAAAAAATAATGTTATGAAAGATGAAATATTCATTCAGAGAAGGAATTCATAAAATACAATGAGATCAAAACCCTATAAAGGTGATCAAAATGCTAAAAGGGAAAAAGCTAGGTTGGATGATAATAATTAATAAAAGAATTAATTTTTATTTGCCTAATTTAGCTTAATTAAACTAGAGATAATAAGTGACTTAATAATTAAATTAAAATGATTTAATTAATATGTGAATTAACTTATTACTCTAACAGATCATCCTTACCCTGCAACCAAGGTAATGTTTATTCAATGTCAAAAAATAGATATTCTTGCTACTACTAGAGATTGTCTTTGTATATGGAAAATTAATGAGGATAGGGTTGAGTTGAAGAGATTGTTAAAAAATAATTAAAATCTCCTACTAAACAAAAATATTTGGGAAATAACACAGGAAAAATCAATATTACATTAAGTGGACATATTGAGTAGATAAAGATTTGGTTGTAAGTTGTCAACATATTTTCTGCAAGAGATAATAAGCAGGTCAAGTGGAAGGACCTGTTGGTTCCCAAATAAAAACATTAGAAAGTTCTCAAAGTATGTCAGGCTCTATCCTCAAACTCTCCAAGTGACTTGGCCAATGATCAAGACCAAACAAACAAGGTTGAGATCCTTTATTCTTTAGGCTCTGCAAAACCTAGGTGGGTGCACCTATTCCTCACTTGTATCTTTTAGTTGATGTTTTTATAACAAATTGTTTCTCTTATCTAATGTTCTAACTTATACTATCTACCTTTGATTGACATACATCTCTTGGATAACCTAATTTTCTTACTATTGTTTTGGTTATCTTAATCTACTCTATATCGTCTCTATTAATTTTATTCCTGGCCTTTTTCTTTCTCAACTACAAGCCATATCATCTGATGTACTTTTCCTTTATATCTGCTTCTAATGCTAACTTAATGTAAATAATTACTATTTACACTTCAATATTTCCTACTTTTACTTATACTTTTACTTCTACTTCTAATTTTTTCTACTTTATCTTTCTTAATGAAGTTTAATCTGAATTTTGGATGAATTGATGTAAGATGGACCAATGCCTTCCTTCTTGATGTAGAACTGAGGTCTAGTTTCTACTAAGAGACATCCTGACTCTACTCCAAGGTTTCTAAATGGACGTTATAGGGTGTTATCAAAACCTACCTGGAGGAAGTCACTAAGATCATCACCTCAATTTCTCTAGACCTAGTTCCCACCATTAAGCTACTATTTCATGCTATAAAATCTGATAGGATAGATTTATTCTCCAAGCTAAACCGACTGGTTCAACCTAAAAAACAAAACTAAATTGATTATACATAGAACAAATAACATATTACAGAAAGTAGTTCCCAAATACTTTCTATATTTCTATTCACAATATTAAATCTATTACATGTACAATCCTCTACAATCTACCTCTATCGATTATAAACTTTTAACTATATATCCATCTCACAAAATATCTCGCGTCCTCTAACAACTTCAACAATCATTATAAAGAAGGAATGGGTGTTCAATAAATGATCCTATCATTAGTGGAATAGGTGTCCCTATTCATCCAAGACAAAAAGGACATGTTTGGAGCCATTGCAGTTGACCTTACTGGTCATAAATGTCAAATCCCATGTTTCCTGGGTCATTAACTGACATAACTGAGTAATAGACCGCCATTACCAAGCACCTATCCTGAGAACAAAAACAAATTGGTCTTCAACACCTGAGCATGAGTCATCAACCCCGAGAAGAAAACCCAAGAGACATACCTGAGCAGCAAACCTGAGCAACAAACCTACCTGACCGTTAGTGTAAGCCGAGCAACAATATTTCCTGAGCATCAATGTAACCCAAGCAGTAGATTTCCCAAGCACACTATCTTACTTCCCTTTTACCAATTATGGTTCCTAGTGCCTTGGTTGGATTTCCAGAGGTTTATAAACTACCTCAACACACACTTAAACTAAAAACAAGCTAAAAAGAAACTATGGTGTTTGTTCAATGATTGACCTCATTCATTACAAGAATGGTAGAATAAAACACCTTAAAAACTTTAAATGCTTCTAACCTAGGTGCTCCTGCACCATAATCCCCAAAAATAAATAAATAAACTTCCATGTGATTGGATCAAGTCAGGACTAATGCCTAACTTCTTGAAATCAGTTTTGTGTACCTAGGTTTCCTCAGAATCAGCTCGCCCTTTCCATTTGACCAGATTCTCCATGTAAGTCTTCCTTCTAGTCTTCTTGGAAACTCTTGAATTTAGAATCTTCTCTGCCTTCAGTTTCAGTGCAAAAGGAAGTTTGAGTGCTTTGAGATCCTTTGTATTTGCTGCTAGATTAGAATCTCTATTTGGAATTGGTCCTTTATAGGATACCAAATCTGCCACATTGAAAACTGGAGATAATCCTATGTCTGCAGGAAGATCAACTTTATAAGCATTAGACACATACTTTGCTAGAATTTCACAATGGTCTATCTTCTTCATCTGAAGTTTAGTCAAAACTCCTTTCTACAACCTTGCTTTGTTAAGGTGCACCATGAACAAATCTCCAACTTGAAATTGAATATCTATTTTCCTTGCATCTACCTTCTGTTTGGTGTGAATTGTATTTTCCACTAATGCTTTCTTTACTCAATCATGGACCTCCTTCATGGATTGAGAAAAATCTTCAGCATACCCACTCCTTTATGTATTTATTCCAAGATCCCTGAGCTCACATATACCCCTGGGATGAATCCCATACACTATTTAAAAGAGGCTCTTTCTAGTGGATCTATTGACTGTGTCATTGTATGAAAATTCTGCTTGAGCAAGTAACTAATCCCATGATTGTCCATACTCTTTGGTGAGGCATCTCAAAAGATTTCCTGAGATTTGATTCACCAATTTTGTTTGACCATCGATCTATGGATGATATGCTAAGCTAAAGGAAATATTTGTACCAAGATTTTGCCATAAGGTTTTCCAAAAATGACTCATGACCTTAGAGTCTCTATCTGATACAATACTCAAAGGTAATCCATGCATTCTTACCACTTCTCTGAAGAACATATTTTCTATGTGACATGCATTGTGTGTGGTCTTACATGGTACAAAGTGAGCTATCTTGCTAAACCTATCAATAATCACAAAGATGTTGTCCATTCCCTACTTGGTCTTCGGTAGTCCAACTACAAAATCCATACTAAGGTATTCCCAAGGTCTATTTGGGATAGGAAGGGGATGATATAATACTACATTGGATGAAGTCCCCTTAGCCTTTTGACAAACCATACAAGTCGCTACATACCTTTGGACATCTTGATTCATTCTTGATCAATAGTAGTACCTCTTGACCAACTTGAGAGTTTTATTCAACCCAAAATATCCACTTAATGAACCATTATGATTTTCTTGTACCAGGTTCTCCCTAATGGAACCTCTTGATACACAGAGTTGTCATACTTTAAATAAAACACCTTCTTGAATAGTATACTCTGAGTACTCACTATGAAAGTGATTTTGATAATATTGACATACCTTGTATGCTGCAACAAATTCTTCATCTACTGGATACAGATCCTTGAAGCTTTCAATGCCAATGCTCCTAAACTGAAATTTTTGTACTGTGAGTAACCTCCTACTCAATGCATCTACTACTTTATTCTATACTCCCTTCTTGTGCTTTATGGTGAAGGTATAGTATTTTATATACTCCACCCATTTTATATGCTTATGTCTTAGTTTATCCAGTGAACTTAGAAAACTTAAAGCCTGATTGTCAGTAAAGACTAAAAATTCTTTGGGAAGGAGATAATGTCTTCATTTCCTTAGTGCTTGCACTAATGCATACAATTCAAAATCATATGAGAAATACTTCCTCTTTGTATCACTAAGTTTTTGACTATGAAAAGCTAATGGTTTTGCTTCTTGACTCAAAACTACACCAACAATAATATTACTAGCATCACACTCCACAGTAAACAATTTTTCAAAACTAGGAAGTGTCAATATCAATTGAGTGGCTATCCTCTTCTTCAGGTTCTCAAATCCTTCATTAGCCTAGTCATTCCATTGGAACTTGGATTTCATACCTCCTTTGATGGTATCTAAAATAGGTGCACTGATTTCACTGGATTGTTTGATGAACTTCTGGTAGAACTGTGCTAAACCATGGAAGCTTCTTACTTCATTAGCTAACTTCGGTGTAGACCAATTCAAGATTGCTTCCACCTTACTTGTATCCATCTTCAAGTTACCCTCTGATATAACAAAACCTTGTATAGTTTGAAAAAGGGAGGGAGGATTTAATAGGCTTTGGTTATGTTTATGATGTGTTGATTCCCTTAATATTACTTTACATTTAATTGAAGTTTGTATTGAAATGTGTATTAAGAGGAAAATAAGATATTCCACTTTTATCCTCAAATGCACAAATGAAAGATCCAAGTTGATCAACCCAAAAGATGGATTAATACACAAATAAATCAACCATTTGGAAATGAAAACAAAGAGGGAGAGCTTAAATTATGTTAATTGACAATGTAGATATGATAGATTATAATAATTGAAAATGATGAGGAGAAAAACCAACCTTAAAGAATTGCAGATCTGGAAAATGTTGTTTTCTGAGGTCTATACTCTGTTTCTGGAAAATATGAAGTATGATATGGAACCAGAACATAGAGATGAACAAAACCTAGAAATATTTTTCTGATCCGATAGTGTCTTATGTAAAAGGTAGACCTTGACCCACAAATGTCACCCCTGACCCAATAATCTCGACCCTGACCTGTACAGCCTCGACAGAAAATCTGTTCGCTCGATAGAAAATTTGTTCACGGAGCCAGAAAGAAAGCCGAAAAGGCTATCTAGATCTGAGTCCAAATCTACAGGCCCAAACCTATACCTACAGGAAAAATATGTTTTTTTGTTGTGGGGGAGGGGTTTGTCTTGGTCAAACCCTGGTTTTGGAATTAACCTTATAATTGAATTGTAATTTCATAAATGTAAACAAAGTAAATGCACAAATTCACCTTGCTTGTAAAAGTCCTTGTGGAGGATTCAAATCCTTGAATCCACAAGTAGGCACCAAAGTATGGAATGTGGAATATAGGATGTCTTCAATCTCTTGTATATAGATCTCCAACACCAAGTCTTGAATGAGTTCTTGATTATGAAGAGGCTTGGAAGAAGATGGATGGAGAGATCACCAAAAAGGGCACTATGTAGCTTGAATCCTTCAATGGCTTCCCATGGATCTCTTTGAATGCTTGAAGGCTTTATGGTGGATGAATCCTTGCTTCAAATCTTTCTTTATTTCTTGCTTGAATCTTCACTTGATGATGTTTCTCAATTTCTCAAGGATGCTTAGACTTCAAGAGAGGACTCAGAGAAAATGAGGGGAGAAAGGCTCCCTTTTATATGAAATTAGGGCACAATCTTCTAAGGAGTATGACATAGGAGAATTAAATTCCAATTAAAGCCTTTACCCCTAGGAGAGGACCTAAGTTAAATATAATTTAGGAATCACCACTTCGGAACCCGAAATAGCCGAATCGGAAGCGGGAAATAACTTTTTGCAAAGACCGACATTCAGAAACTGTGGGACCCTGAGATTTGAACCTTGGTTCAAGGTTGAGTTTAAACCTTACCTAGGTCAGGGTCAAGGTCAAACTTGACCTAGGTCAAGGTTGAGGTCAACATAGATTCAAAAGGTCAACCCTAAACCTGAGGTCAAAGACCTTAGATTTGCAGTCCAGGATGCCAAAAACTGGATGGAAAGAAGTGGAAAGAGAGGCAAAATAGGGGGAAAGCTAGGTCAAAGTCAAGAACCCATTCAAGGTGCTTGATATTAACCCAAAAAAATTACTCAGAAGGCTAAACTAGTCTACCATGGAAGTGCTTCCATTTTCTGACTATACAAACCTAAATATACCAACTCTTGCTTCATGAACTCACTCTTTTCCAAGTTGATTGTCACCTTTTCCTCATGTAATCTTTGCATTACCATTTTTAGATGTCTAAGATGATCCTCTTTTGTTTTTTTAAACACTAGGATGTCATATAATTACACTACAACCCATTTTCCAATGAAGTTCTTCAAAACCTCATTCATCAATCTCATAAATGTGCTTGGGGCATTTGACAACCCAAAAGGCATAACAAGCCATTCATAAAGTCCTTCAGTAGTCTTAAAATAAGTCTTCCACTCATATCCTCTTTTTATTCTTATCTGATGCTATCCACTCTTAAGATATATCTTGGAGTAATATCTAGCTCCACTAAGACAATCTATGAAATCTTCTATCCTTGGTATTGGGAACCTATACCGGATAGTAATCCTATTTATGGCCTTGGAATCGGTACACAACCTCCAAGTACCATCTTTCTTTGGGACTAGGATTGTGGGAAAAACACATGGAATTATGCTTTCTCTAATCAACCCTTGGTTAATTAGTTCTTGGATTTGGTTAGAGATCTCTACATTCTTGTGTGGGGTCATCTTATAAGCAACTTTATTTGGAAGTGAGGCTCTTGGGATAAATTCAATCTGATGACTAATAGATCTCTCAAGTGGTAGGGTAGCTGGTTGAACATCACTAACTATGGTCTAGTATTGATTTAACAACCTTTGGATCTCTAAAGGCAACTCTTCCCTCTTATTCCCCTTTTCACCCTTTGGTTTCAAAACCAAAGCAAAACCTACTCCATCTTCTTCTTTTAATGTCTTCAAGAATTCTTTCTCACCGACCAATAGTAGGTTGGGACCCCTTTTCTTATCTTCCTCTTCTTCCAAGATTGACTGTACCCTGAAAGTTATTCCATATTTCTTGAAAGAATAGGAGTTCTTAGCTCCATCATGCACTGCAGCTTGATCAAACTGCCAAGGTCTACCTAAAAGTAGATGACACACATCCATGGGAAGGACATCACAAAAAATTCTGTCCTTATACCTCCCTATGGAAAATTCTATCCACACTTTCTCATTGACTATTACATTTTGATCTTTATTAAACCAAGTAACTCTATAAGGATTAGTATGAGGAATCCTTGTCAATTTTAACTTCTCAATAGCTTATAAAGAAACTATATTATCAGTAGAACCTGAATCTATGTTAACTTTACAGACCTTACCAAGTACCTTGCAGTTGACTTGAAACAAAGATCTTCTTTGGCTTGGCTCTTCCTTGATGAGTTCTTTGAGGACTGCTCTACAAACCATCAAGTGCTCTCCCATTTCTGAACCTATGGTGACTTTTGTAGTCTTGCTACTAGAAGACTCTTCTTGCACATAGTTGGCTCTTTTCTCTCCTCCTTGTGAAGTAGATCTCTTTGCAAGACAATGATATGTAGGATGCCCAAAGTGTTTAAAGTTATATCACTTCATCAAAGAGAAGTAAGATCCTCTTCCCTAATTATCAGTTCTTCCTCCTGAAATGTTATTTGAACCTTTTCCTTGGTTGTAACCACCTCTAGTGTTACTGGATTCTCCTTGGTTCTTAGTGAGTTCGGAATCACCCTGATTCTTACCTTCAGAATTCCTTCCTCCATATCCTCCTCTATGACCTCTATTGTCTCTTCATCTACCTCTACTATTTGAGTCTTTCTTCTTCCTAAACTTCTCTTCCACCTTGAGGGCTAGTTGATAGCATTGGTGTATAGTCTTGGGGCTTAAGAGACTGATCTCCTCTTGAATACTCTATTAAAGACCATTCAGATATCTTGCCACTTTTAGGCTCTCCTCTTCCATCATATGGGACCTTAAGCATAGATTATGGAATTATTATGTATAGGCACTAACTTCTAAGTCTTTCTATCTTAGATTCCGCCCTTTCTTATTTAACTGCACTTCATAATCATCAGGAAGATAATTTTCCTTCATTTTAGCCACCATACCTTTCCAACTGGTTATGGGGTTATTTCCTCCTTTAGTCCTTTCATCTTGGATAGATTTCCACCAATTGAGAGCAGTTCCTCTAAATCTTGTATTAGCTATTCTTACTTTCTAATCTTTGGTCACACTATCACAATCAAAGTGATTTTCAAGAACTTCTATCCATTCCATGATTAATTATGGATCCATCTTTCCACTAAATAGAGGCACACCTTCTAAGGACTTACCACTCATTTCCTTCAACACTTTCAAGAATATCTCTTCTTGAAGCCCGAGGTCTGGCTCTAGGATCATGTCCTCCTTGGCCATTAATTTACCCTTTTCATCAGCTTCTCTCATCAATTCACTTACTATTGTAGTTCAAAGCTGCACTTCTTCTAACTTACATGCTATTTTGGCTAACTGCTCTTTCAGGAGTCTGTTCTCCTCTTTCTACTCTCTGATGTCTCTTGCTAGCTCTGCATTGGACACCATGTTGGATGAATTTGTAGACTCTTCTAAAAATAACACCCTAACAACACAAGCCCAAATCTTCTTGCTCGCTCTGATACCAATCTGATGTAGAACTGAGGTCTAGTTGCTACTAAGAGTTAGTCTGACTCTACTCCAAGGTCTCTAAATGGACCTTATAGGGTGTTATCAAACCCTACCTTGAGGAAGTCACTAAGATCTTCACCTCAAGCTCTCTAGACCTGATTCCCACCATTTAGCTACTATTTCATGCTATAAAATCTACTAGGATAGATTTATTCTCCAAGCTAAACCGATTGGTTCAACCTAAAAAACCAAATTAAACTAATTACACATAGAAAACATAATAGATTACAGAAGGTAGTTCCCAAACACTCTCTGTATTTCTATTCACAATTTGAAATCTTTTACATGTACAATCCTCTACAATCTACCTCTATCAATTAAATTTTTTTAACTATATAGCCATCTCACAAAATATCTCGCATCCTCCAACAACTTCAAAAACCCTTGTAAAGAAGGCATGAGTGTTCAATAAATGATCCTCCCATCACTAGAATAGGTTTCCTTGTTCATCCAAGACAAAAATGACATGTTGGGAGCCATTGCAGTTGACCCGGCTGGTCATAAATGTCAAATCCCCTATTTCTTGGGTCGTTAACCAACATAGCTGAGTAACAGACCGCCGTTACCGATCACCACTCTCGAGTGAAAAAAAAAATTGGTCTTCAACACCCAAGCGCCAGTCAACAACCCTGAGTAGAAAACTTGAGTGACATACCTAAGAAACAAACCTGCCTGACCATCAGTGTAACCCAAGCAACAGTATTGACCAAGCACTAGTGTAGCCTGAGCAAAAAAATTTCCCAAGCACACTATCTTATTTCCCTTTCACCAATTATGGTTCCTAGTGCCTTGGTTGGATTTCCATAGGTTTATAAACTACCTCAACACACACTTAAACTAAAAACCAGCTAAAAAGAAACTATGGTGTTTGTTCACCGATTGACCTCAATCATTACAAGAATGGTAGAACAAAACACCTTACAAACTTTAAATGCTTCTAACCTAGGTACTCCTACACCACTTCTCCTTTGGGATACATAGTCACCCCTTCAAGATCCTATTTATAAGTATATGGGACAATTTTTACATTCACCACATAGATGAATCTATCCGCTGATATAACCTTCAATATTATTTAATTAATGATTGCCACAACAATTAGTTTAATTGAGTTTAAATTTTACTTGAAAAGACCAATTAGACAAGATTCAAATGGATATGAAAGTCTCAAATGAACCCTATTTTATCAAATTGTCATAACAACATATAATTCTGTCATAAGAATATTTAAGATAAGCTCTACTTGCTTGAAGTAAAACCATAGAGAGCTAATCTTGAGAAAAGAAAACTTCCACAACACAAAATAGAGAACACAAGTACTAGTATTGTATTAATTATAAAAGATATTGCTACAATTTTTTTCTGTAATCTATGAGTTCCCCCATTTCCACATTACATATGAAAAAAATTATATATGAAATAGAAAGAGGTCATGCCTCTTCATCAAGTCTTTTGAAAACAAAACTATAACTTTAAAACTAAGGTAATTAATCACAAAAAGAACTAATCTTCTTCATCTAACCAAGCCTATACTTATTATATATGTGGCTTGTACTTTTTATCCTCATGAGTATAAACATCATGAATAGTATTTCATTCCTCAAACTCAATTTTGAACATGTTCTCCATATCCCTAAAAGTACCTTCGAGTGATAATCCTTCTCCTTTTTCAATGTCTAGTGCATATTGTTGTAGATTATTTCATTCTTCCAACCAAACACTCTATTATTTCATTGATCCATCACTTAAAAATAGATTAGGTAATCCCAACTTCACTGTATCTCCAAATCCTTCACATTCTAACTTCAAAGGCTATGAAAAATTGTTATGTTTTGTTCACCAATAGTTTTCCAAGTGCAATCTCACTGGAATTGGTATCTTTGAGGCTCTCTTCATGTACTCTAGTATTCAAATACTTCTTCAACTATTGGTGTAACATGTATTTCATGTAAGATGCTTTTTGTGATACCCAAAAGTTTTCCAACCATGAAAATAAATTAAATAACTTGTGGCCTAATAGAGTTGAAACTGTTTCATACTTGGAATTTTGCAGTCTAGAGACCAGTTTCTTATGCTCCTCATGTAGTTCTTTATGTTCATGCTATCATTTCAGTTACACACTAAATTGATAAATTGATAGTTGTTTTACATTGAATTATGGATTTGATAAGTTGCTGTCCTAAGTGCAGAATTTGCTTAAATTCAAAAGAGAAAGTACACATGCAACATAGCAACTATAAATAGTAGAAGGATTTCATAAAGGTACATCTATTCAACACTACTATTTAGATACTGAAGACAAAATACATTGCTTTTGCATTCATGTTAACACTGATAATGTTGTTCTCTAAGTATTTAATCTGATTTAAACCTTTCAATTTCATAAATGGATCATTACATTGAACATCCAAAATGAATGTATTAAGAAAGTATTCCTTCATAGGTTGCATCTTTCAATTGTAAACATATAGAAGATTTACAATGCTGAAAGTAATAGAAGAGCATTAAAGGATTTAGGGATCTAAGCATTGCCTTGGAGAGCTCTTTTTGCATTTTGATAACCGGTCTTCATGTCTTCATGTCTTCTACCTTGTCTTCATCCTAAAATCTTCTTCTAGTTTTGTCCTACAATCATAGAGAAAGAGAGTAGTTAGATCCAATTTGGATCTAAACAATGCATAAATCCCTAAAAATAGCATGCTACAATCACACTTTCAGAACTACATATCAATTATGTAAACATCCATGCAATAACAAGGTGTACATCTACAATAACTAAATAAAGTATTAAAGGGACATAGGTTTATGAAGCATTTTACTACACATAGTTTTTATCCCGCATTAGGAAGGGGTTTCTATTTAGGAAAGTAGAGAATCCACATGTTAAGTCAATAACTCCAACCAAAAAACCCACATTCATACATAAATGTCATCCCACATGACATTTACATACAAACATGGATTAGCTGAGTGAATCCATCAATCTAACATGGGGACTTAGTGGTGTGTACAAGAAAGAGATGTCCACAAATTCTAAAGTATGATATACAAGAAAGAAAAGAAGACACAACAGAGTAATAGAAATGCTATTATAAGAGATGCATATAAAATAAAGATAAGTGTTCCTAATTGAAATAGTGTTACAGCCAACAAGAAACAAAATTGCAGATAAAAAATGAGGTAATACTATACCTTATCACTGTACAAAGTAAGGATTGAATATTATGTAATGCTAGTTTGAACTATGCATATAAAAAGCATCAAATGAAGCATTACACAAAAATAGGACAACCCAACAAATAACAATAATGTTGTTACAAAGAAGAGTGCATATGCAAAAGAGTGAACTGAATTGTTGTCAAAATAGAAATTGTATATACATGGTTCATAAAAGTGATATTACTTAATGATGTTAAGAGAAAGGGAAAATGTAGTGCCTGGTGAGAAGATGTAAGAAATGTATAGGTTAAGGATATATGTTCAATAATAGTTTCATATTCTTCAGGATGAGTCTTTAAATAAACTGGTTATGATATATGTTTAATGACAACACTGTCAAATAAAAATATGCATAATAGATTTAGGTATCTCTACATTATATAAATTCTATTCATGGGTGTCAAGAGCCCGTGCTCGAACCCCATAAATAGTATTAATACTAGATTCAACAATTTATTTGTCATATTACAAACTTCATTCAGGAGGACAACATATTTCATATATTATAACAACAGTATCAAACACATTGAAGAGCCGATGAAAAAAGAAAAGTATGCAGAGATCTTTGTTTCTACAAGAATATAGTGACATTTAGACAATAGTCACTATCAGAAGAGAAACATAGGAGGACAACATGGGTAAATTTTTCATGAAAGATGCAGACATCCAACAGATATAGTGGCATCATTAGGAAAAAAATCGCACATTTACAGAATGCAATGTTCAAAACATTCAAGATCATACAAGTGCAATTAAGAAGAGGAAAATCCAAGTTCATGTCTTGGTTACAACAGTTCTTTCAATGGGTTTATCATTAAATTCAAATTCATTAATAGTCTTGCATACAACTTTGCAAAGCAACATAGATAGCTTTCATTGTTTTTATTCTAGCTGAAATCATGGAGCATAAAAAGACATATCAATGAAGAATGCATGGAGGCCAATTCAAATAAAAGAAGGAAATGAAAATGTAGAATTTTTTATTGATACCCAGATCAAAACAAGTTCAATATATGTTACAAATAGAAAAAAATCCACAGTTCATGAGTTCAACTTCACTGCAAACTGAGTTCAAAGAAGAGGCTCAAATTCAACTCTTTAACACAATAGATAACTTATGGAAACATTATAGCAAGAAGCATGAAGATAAATGCAGTCAACTAAAGGAACAAACTTGCAGATCAGAAATGAGTAAAAAAGAATTTTAATTCCATTATCAAGTATAGTAAAAGAGGATGAGATCATTGTCAAAGGAGGAATATAGTATAACAACAATAGAAATTCAATGGAAAGTTACAAATAGAAAAAAATTGAATGGAGTCTACAGATAAGACAAAAGGTTATGGAATTCATTTCTCAGTCAAAGAAAAGGATAGCTTGCTAATGTTCTATGTTTACTTCTAGATATGGAAAAAAGAGCCATGAGGGTGATCAGATTTTGCTACCATTTTATCTAGTACATTGTACAATAATCATAAAAGAGTAACATATAGTTATCTACAAAGCAAGAATTCAAGTGAAGCTACAAATTGTATGCTACAGGAAAATGGAATCAATAAGAAGTAAATGAAGAAAACATGAATTTATTGCCAGAAGGATGTAAATCTGTAAAACCAAAAGGCCGTAATAAGTATTACAGAAGTTACAGCATGTTGAAAACAATAACAAGCAGCTATTTCAAGTAAAAGAGTGCAAATCATAATGACTAAGTGTTACTTATCTGGGTGTTCAGCATGTAGACACGTGTGCAGACCAGTTCAACTAGAGAGCTCAAAGTTCAATGTAAATGTAGAGGAGCACCATGATTTGAGAAAATTGGACTCTGAGTCCCAAGGTGCAAACCATGGTCAAAAAAAAAAAGAGAGCCCAAGTTCTTATGTTTGAAGGCATGCATAAAACTTCAAGTTTTATTAAAAAAGCTTGCGGAATTATGAGGAGCCCGATTTGTATGAAAACATGAAACTTTAACTTCTTAAAAGATATATCGTAAAGGTGACATGTTTCATGACAGTGGACCCCAGGTTGTAAGGCAAGCTACAGTGGGACTCGAGATTCAAACAAGGAATACGCACAAGCAGAACGCCATGTGCCATGGTAATGAAACTCCAGTAAGAGACAAAAACCCCAGCAAGCATTCAAGATATCCACAGAGAATGCCATGTTTTATGGTATCTAAAATCCAAGTATGATCCCAGTGCCAAGAGGTAGAGCCTAATTTCTACTAGAAAAAAAAATGACTCTAAGTTCCAAGCTAGTTGAAAGCCGCAAATCAGAGGAAGAGAGCCACGTGGTAAAGCAGAGCTCCAGCTCGTGCATATTTGTAGTAGGGATACACTAGATGCCAAGGATTAATGAAGACCATAGTTCCAACCTATGCCAGGTCGAGATCATGAATGTCAACACCCAGATAACCATGCCAACTCTCAAATATGCCATGGTAATGAAACTCTAGATTTTAATTGAAGAACAACAGAGCCCAATAATGGATGCATAACTATAGAAGGGCACCAGACCCTAACCTTTTCTAAAGGAACAGATGTGAAAGATGAAATGCTAAACTATGCCTATGTCAAGTTGGATAGAGTTTTGAAGTCCAGCAAGGTACTATGGACGAGTTAATGCCTGGGTGACTATAGTGCCATGAAAGTACCTAAACAGCTAGCCAATGGAGATATTTCTGCATTGTATAAGTTGTGCTTGTTGGAGGCTTAATCAGCCTAAAATTTAGTGTCGACTTTGATGGAGTTAGGGTTGTTAAACTATGGTGTTGAGTTTATGTTAGGGAGTTAGGGTTTTATGTAAATGAGGGTCAAGTTTATGAGTTGGTTTGAATTTTTGATGGGTGAAATGTATTTTGTAATAAGTTGGCGCACTTTGTAAAAAAGATGTAAAATCTTTAATCGCCAACTTTAGGGGAGAAAAATTAGGGGCTAGATTTTTGGCATCAATTATGCCTCAAATTTAGGGATTGAGCTAAAATTTTGGAGGGGCATTTTGAAATCTATATTGTAGGCATCTTTTGGGCCTAAAATTTAGGGGATCTATTTTTTTAGGAGACATTTTTGGGGGGAGGTTTTCATTTTCAAGATTAGCCTTGAGGGATATATAATTAAACTTCTTATTCATTTAGAAGGGTTCATAATTTGGGGATTTTGAGGTATTAAGTGAACACATTGTTCCTTTGCCCATTTCCTTTGTATTTTGTAACCATTTTGTAGATTTTGGAGATAATAAAGCTGGCTTTACCATTCACACATATTTTATAAGTCTTGCATCTATCCTTTTCAAGTTTTTTGCATTTAAGTGTTTATCCCCTTTTAAGCAAAGATTATTGAATCGCTACAAGTTCCTATTCTAGGTTTAAAGAATTAACCTTCTGCAGAAGTTATCTATTTGCTGGTTGAATTCCTACTATTAGTGGTACCAAACCCTATTAAGGAATTGTAAACTATCCTAGGTGTTGAGAAGTGAAATCATTTGCAGAACTTAGTAGTGTGTGTTTTGTAAGTATAGCCTTGCAAATTCTGATAAATCTGCATCCATCTTTGGTGTATCACCTTTCCTAATTAGTTTTTTTTCTTCATTTTCCAAGTTCTCCTTCCCCCTTTTTCCTAAAACCATAAAGATCCAGTATTAGGTGGTATTCCAAATTCAATAGGAACTGGCCTAGAATCTAGAGATTCATTCTCTCATCCACCTAGGAGAATGTTTCCATGTTTCAACAGGATGGCTAGATTCTGCATCCATCTATAGGCACAATCCTAATTGACAATAATTTTTGGCACACCCGGTGGGACCATGAACTATTTCACAATTCTGAAGAGCTTCATTGTTATTGTTGTCTTGGTGTGAACAACAGTATTTCAGCCTTTGGAGGTAGGATTCAAATACACACCTGGCAACTCTGTTGGAAAAGATCTACTAGTTTCAAAAGGTCAAGTGCTGGTATCTTTTAGATCATCTTTTATATTCAGATTTCCAGCTTATTACACGACTAAATATGTCAAATTATTGTGGGCAGTAGCAATAATCGCCACCTTATCATGAAAATAATGTTCAATGGGATAATTATCAGCCATATGAAAATCATCATAAGCCTATTTTTACTCCAAGATACCATACATCAGGAGGCTATAAATACATTCAATATGCCCCTAATCAATACAGCCTTGCACATGCTTATGAGTAGGCCCTCCAACAAGAGGGATCATGGGTACAAAAGATCAAACAAGAGTAGTTAGATTATCAGGCATATCATGAGGGTCAATCTAAAGAACTTCAACTTCAGCAATAATTACAAAATTGTAGGAAGGAGCAAGAAGGTTTGCAAATTTTACTATAGGAATTAGGCAAGAAGATTAATGATGTCAAAAGAGAGCATGAGATCCAATCACAACTAGAAGAATACTCATATCAAGCTTATATATATGAGCAAGAGAGTTTAGATCATCGGGTTTATCTTCATCAGCAAGAACTTGCAAGATAGTTGAAAGCCCAGAAGAAGAGGTATGAAGAGAAATTAACAGCTACAAAGGAAGAAACTTACCCACCTGGTACTTTCCTAAATCCATTTTTTAAAATGGGAATTAATATGTTTAACACAATGGAGTTTGTGGAAGATGTTCATGTACTTAATCAAGACCAACCAATTGTACCTCAAGAATTGCCTTCTTATTTTCAAGGAAATGCATAGATTGCACAAGTTTTTCTTGCAGGTTCCCTTGAAACTCAAAAGACTAATTTTGAAGAGCAAGATAAGGATTTTGATGAGCCTAGCAAGCTTGTTCATCCAAATCAAGAACAAGTAAACGAGGATCAACTATATGAGAAGAAAATGAAACAATGGGAAGAAGAGATTGATCATCAAATTGTTGTTAAGGGAGTAGAGATGATATTACGAATGGATGAACAAAAGGCTCCTAAGTGTAAAATTCCAAGTTTCATGCATTTTGGGTGAGGTGAGTCTCCTAAGTCTCTGGAATGTAAAGTCCCAAGTTGGCATACTCCCGTGTTCCAAAAACCTGTAAATGAAGAGCCAATTGATCTTTCATTCCCAAGTTTTAGTGATATCCTTCTAGCACAAAAACCTATTATAGAGAAATTGCAGCCTTATGAAGAGCTCACTCAAGAGAGTTCATCTAATTTTTTAGAAGAGATTTCATGTTTTGTCAAAAGGAGAATATATATGAGCTAACAGATTTAGCAAATTGTGATCAACAACAATATGAGGATCATCTTGATAAGATGTCGGTCAAGGAAGAAACACATATAGAGGTACAAGTTCTTAATGATGAAGGGGCTGACATTTTTCAATGTTCACCTATTTTATTTGATGAAATCCTAGGTTTTTTGAGTGACAAGGAAGAGGAGATTCCAGTCACATCACCACAACAAGGTATTCATGATGAAGAGGCTGATCAAATCTTAGAAGAGTATTTTGACAACATTATTATAGACTTCTGTGAGAAGCTTGCAGTTGAGATGTCAGAATGTGTGCCTTTTCAAGGGTGATCTATTGTGGGGGACATTCTTTCTAATGATTATGTACAGGAATGCAAGCCAAAACCAAGTGCTCTTGATTCCCAGTGGATCAATAGTTTTGATGAGTTCCTAGCTAACTTGACAAAATATGATGATCCTTTGACCATGGAGGAGGAATTGACATGGCTATCAATAATGAAGGATAATCATGAGGAACTAGAGTCAAAAAAAGAAACCAAAGAATCCAGTAGCATAAAGATAGATTTTATTATTACAAGAGCCTGCCCAATCAAGCATCTTTCCAGAATGGGGCCTATTCCTAAAATTCTAGTTATAGAGCAGCAGATCTAACATGTTTATTCACCTCAAATCTGCATTGATATTGATCAAATCAAAGAGGTATGTGATCTGGTCTTTCACTTTCAGGATATACTTCAAGAGTTTCAGATCCTTCAAGTTATATTTCATATCTTTTCAGTTGCTCATATGCATGCATCTCACCCATTGTTGGTGAGAAAAAGAAGCTACTTCAATCAGTCTGTTAATGGATGTATTTGAGGGTTATTTGATGATTTATTAGCTTAGGTTTGATTAGAAGTTTCTAGTATTAGTTTTCTTTCTCTAAGTGTTGTTCAAGCACATACTTCAGTTTTAGTTTTAGTTTTAGTTGTGTGAAGAAGAAACCAAGGACATCATTGATGTACTTCACCATCATGACATGAAGAGATACCTATCATACAAGGCATGGAATCTATTTCACTACCCCATATCATAAGTATTTCATCCATGCAATGACACTGGAGTACAATAGTAACATCCTTGGCATGAGCTATAGTTTAGTTTTCATTTTTCAGTTGGTTGTCAGTTTGAGAGGTTGAGTTGTTCCTGAGGTTAAAGAATCTCTTCCCAATGGATAAGTAAAAGGAAACTAGTTTGATTTTTTTCAGCAGGCAAGCACCCTTGGGAGGTCGCTAGCAAATGTTATCATTTTAGATACACACCAAATTGATAAATTCATATTTATTTTACATTGAATTATGGAGTTGATAAGTTGTTGTCCTAAGTGCAGAATTTGCTTAAATTCAGAAGAGAAAGTACACTTGCAACATAGAAACTATAAACATCAGAAGGATTTGATAAAGGTACATCTATTCAACACTACTATTCAGATATTGAAGACAAAATACATTTCTTTCACATTCATGTTAACACTGATAATGTTGTTCTCTAAGTATTTGATCTGATTTAAACCTTTCAATTTCATAAATGGATCATTACATTGAACATCCATAATGAACGTATTAAGTAAGTATTCCTTCATAGGTTGCATCTTTCAATTGTAAACATATAAAATATGTACAATGCTAAAAGTAACAGAAGAACATTAAAGGATTTAGGGATCTAAGCATTGCCTTGGAGAGGTCTTTTTGCGTTTTGATAACCGGTCTTCATGTCTTATACCTTGTCTTCATCCTAAAATATTCTTCTAGTTTTGTCTTGTAATCATAGATAAAGAGAGTAGTTAGATCCAATTTGGATCTAAACAATGCATAAATCCCTAAAAACAACATGCTACAATCACACTTTCAGAACTGCATATCAATTATGTAAACATCAATGCAATAACAAGGTGTACATCTGCAATAACTAAATAAAGTATCAAAGGGACATAGGTTTATGAAGCCTTTTACAACATATAGTTTTTATCCTGCATTAGGAAGGGATTTATATTTAGTAAATTAGAGCATCCACATGTTAAGTCAATAAATACAACCAGCAAACCCACATTCATACATAAATGTCATCCCACATGACATTTACATACAAACATAGATTAGCTGATTGAATCCATCAACCTAACATGGGGACTTAGTGGTGTGTACAAGCAAGCGATGTCCACAAATTCTAAAGTATGATATGTAGGAAAGAAATGAAGACACAATAGAGTAATAGCAATGCTATTATAAGAGATGCATATGAAATAAAGATAAGTGTTCCTGATTGAAATAGTGTTACAGCCAACAAGAAACAAAATTGCAGATAAAAAATGAGGTAATACTATACCTTATCACTATACAAGGAAAGGATTGAATATTATATAATGTTGGTTTGAACTATGCATATAAAAAGCATCAAATGAAATAGTACACAAAGATAGGACAGGCCAACAGAGAACACTAATGTTGTTACAAAGAAGAGTGCATATGCAAAAGAGCGAACTGAATTGTTGTCAAAATAGAAATTGTATATACATGGTTCATAATAGTATTATTACTTAATGCCATTAAGAGAAAGGGAAAATGTAGTGCCTGGTGAAAAGATGTAAGAAATGGATAGGTTAAGGATATATGTTCAATAACAGTTTCATATGCTTCAGGATGATTCTTTAAACAAACTAGTTATGATATATGTTTAATGACAGCACTGTCAAATAAAAATATACATCATAGATTTAGGGATCTCTACATTGTATAAATTCTATTCATGGGTGTCACAAGCCCATGCTCAAACCCCATAAATAGTATTAATACTAGATTCAACAATTTATTTGTCATATTACAAACTTCATTCAGGAGGACAACATATTTCATATATTATAACAGCAGTATCAAACACATTGAAGAGTAGATAAAAAAACAACAGTATGCAAAGATCTTTGTTTCTAAAAGAATATGGTGGCATTCAGATGATAGTCACTGTCAGAAGAGAAACATAGGAGGATAACATAGGTAAATTTTTCATCAAAGATGCAAACATCCAACAGATATAGTGGCATCATTAGGCAAAAACTAGCACATTTCAAGAATGTAATGTTCAAAAAATTCAAGATCATACAAGTGCAATTGAGTAGAGGAAAAGCTGAGTTCATGTCTCAATTACAACAGTTATTGCAATGGGTTTATCATTAAATTCAAATTCATCAAGAGGCTTGCATATATATTTTCAAAGCAACATAGATAGCTTTCATTGTTTTTATTCGAGCAGAAATCATGGAGCATAAAAATACATATCAATGAAGAATGCATGGAAGCCAATTCAAATAAAAGAAGGAAATGAAAACCCAGAATTTTTTATTGATATCCAGATCAATACAAGTTCAATATATGTTACAGATAGAAAAAAATCCATAGGTCATGAGTTCAACTTCAGTGTAGATCAAGTTCAAAGAAGAGGCTCAAATTCAGCTCTTTAACACAACAGACAGCTTATGGCAACATTCTAGAAAGAAGCATGAAGATAAATGCAGTCAATTGAAGGAAAAAACTTGTAGATAAAAAATGAGTAAAAGAGAATTATAATGCTATTATCAAGTATAGTAAAAGAGGATGAGATCACTGTTGAAGGAGGAATACAGTACTATAACAACAATATAAATTCAATGGAAAGTTACAGATAGAAAAAAATTGAATGGAGTCTATAGACAAGACAAAAGGTTATGGAATTCAATTCTTAGTCAAAGAAAATGACAACTTGCAGATGTTCTGTGTTTACTTATAGATATGCAAAAAGTAGCCATGAGGGTGATCATATTTTGTCACCATTTCATCCAATACATTGTGCAATAATCATAAAAGAGTAACATACAGTTATCTATAGAGAAAGAATTCAAGTGAAGCTATAGATTGTATGCTACAGAAAAATGGAATCAATGCGAAGTAAATGAAAAAAACATGAATTTATTGCCAGAAGGATGTAAATATGTAAAACCAAAAAGCCATAATATGTATTGCAGAAGTTATAGCATGTCGAGCATAGTAACAAGTAGGTATTTCAAGTAAAAGAGCTGCAAATCATAATGACTAAGTGTTACTTATCTGGGTGTTTAGCATGTAGACATGTGTGCAAACCAGTTCAACTAGAGAGCTCAAAGTTCAACTGTAAATGCAGAGGAGTGCCATGATTTGAGAAAAGTGGACTCTGAGTCCCAAATTGCAAACCACAATTAAAAAAAAAAAGAGAGAGCCCAAGTTATTATGTTTGAAGGCATGCATAAAACTTCAAGTTTTATAAAAAGAGCCCACGACATTATGAGGAGCTCGATTTATATGAAAACATGAAACTTGAACTTCTTAAAAGATATATAGAAAAGGTGCCATATTTCATGATGGTGGACCCCAGATTGTATGGCAAGCTATAGCAAGACTCAAGCTTCAAACAAGGAATAAGCACAAGAAGAATTCCATGTGCCATGGTAATGAAACTCCAGTAAGAGACAAAAACCCTAGCAAGCATTCGAGATATCCACAGAGAATGCCACATTTTATGGTATCTAAACTCCAAGTATGATCCTAGTGCCAAGAGGTAGATCCCAAGTTCTACTAAAAAAAAAAAAGACCCTAAGTTCCAAGCCAGTTGAAAGTCGCAGATCAGAGGAAGAGAGACACGTGGTAAAGCAGAGCTCGAGCTTGTGCATATTTGCAGCAGGGAAACACTAGATGCCAAGGATTAATGAAGACCACAGTTTCCAACCTATAATAGCTCAGGATCATGAATGTCAACACCCAGATAACCAAGCCAACTTTAAAATCTTCCATGGCAATGAAACTCCAGATTTTAATTGAAGAACAAAAGAGCCCAATAATGGATGCATAACTACATCAAGGTACCAAACCCTAACCTTTTCTCAAGCAATAGATGCAAAAGATGAAATGCTAAACTATACCTATGTCAAGTTGGATAGAGTTTTGAAGTCCAGCAAGGTACTATGGAGGAGTTAATGCCTGGGTGACTACAGTGCCATGATAGTACCTAAAAAACTAGCGAATGGAGATATTTCTTCATTGTATAAGCTACTTGTTGGAGGCTTTGTCAGCCTAAACTTTAGTGTCGACTTTGATGGAGTTAGGATTGTTAAACTATGGTGTCAAATTTTTGTTAGGGAGTTAGGGTTTTATGTAAATGAGGGTCGGGTTTATTAGTTGGTTTGAATTTTTGATGGGTTATGAAATTTATTTTTTAATAAGTTGGTGCACTTTGTAAAAAAGATGTAAAATATTTGATCGCCAACTTTAGGGGAGGAAAATTAGGGGCTAGATTTTTGGCATCAATTATGCCTCAAATTTAGGGATTGAGCTAAAATTTTGGAGGGGCTTTTTGAAAGCTATATTGTAGGCATATTTTGGGCCTAAAATTTAGGGGATCTATCTATTTAGGAGACCTTTTTGGGGGGAGGTTTTCATTCTCGAGATTAGCCTTGAGGGCTATATAACTGAACTTCTTATTCATTTAGAAGGGTTCAGAATTTGGGGATTTTGAGGTATTAAGTGAAAACATTGTTCCTTTGCCCATTTCCTTTGTATTTTGTAACCATTTTACAGATTTTGGAGATAATAAAGTTGGCTTTACCATTCACACATGTTTTCAGAGTCTTGCATCTATCCTTTTCAATTTTTATGCATTTAAGTGTTTATCCCCTTTTAAGCAAAGATTAGTGAATCACTACTAATTCCTATTCTAGGTTTAAAGAATTAACCTTCTGCAGAAGTTATCTATTTTATGGTTGAATTCCTATTATTAGTGGTACCAAACCCTAATAAGTAATTGTAAGCTATCCTAGGTGTTGAGAAGTGAAATCATTTGCAGAACTTAGTAGTGTGTGTTTTGTAAGTACAGTCTTGCAAATTATGATAAATCTGCATCCATCTTTGGTGTATCACCTTTCCTAATTAGTTTTTTTCTTCATTTTCCAAGTTCTCCTTCTCCCTTTTTCCCAAAACCATAAAGATTCAATATTAGGTGTTATTCCAAATTCAATAGGAACTGACCTAGAATCTAGAGATTCGTTCTCTCATCCACCTACGAGAATGTTTCCATGTTTCAATAGGATGGCTAGATTCTGCATCCAACTATAGGCGCAATCCTGATTGACAAAAATACATGTTAGAAACTAGAACCTTCACATGATGTTATTCTCATTAACGTATCCTTAAAGGATGTGTTCTCCAACTGCGAGCGATGCTTCTCTATTTTTAGTGTGTTCTTTTCTATGATAGGTAATTTGATCTGATCTTTGTTCAACTTGACAATATTTATTCCCATATTTGTTGTATAAATAGGATCAATTTTACCTACTTTCAATGTCATCATATGGACAAATGATTTGTAAATATCAATGATTTTGGGCCTTTTATGAGGTGGATACAAATCCCAAATCAACATTAAATCATCACCAAGATTGAACCTCGATCCAATGTATATTTGTTTTACCCCTCTATGTTATATTTGTAGTCTCTTTATTTGTCATGCACAAAACTAGAAAAATTCATAGAAGAACTGAGATCCCAATAAGGAAAAACCATAACACCAGCCTCAATGACTAGTTGCATACCACTTTCAGGGGTCATATTTTGAACTTCATAATTAATGTACGCCTTCAATCTATCTATAAATTGATACTCATTAATAAGGGTAATACTAGGGATGGATTCTCTCAATCTCTTTCCTTTGAAGTTATACAAGAATGATTGGAATTCTATAGATTTGAAAAATCTACCATCAGAGACAAAATATTTATACACTATAATTCTAGCATCCTCATCAACATGTAAACTTCTGGCTACTTGATCTTCTCTATTAGGAAGTTCCACATAATCATCCATTGTAAAATAAGGAGTTACCCTTGGTTGTGATTGAACTATATTATCTCCACCACATTCTTCTCCAGAAGATAAAAGGTCAACCTCTTATAGTACCTACATTTTTTCTTCCATTTCCCTAGAAAACATTTCAAGGGCTTCTTTAGCTTCCCTATCTTCTTTATTTTTTAAAACATCTTCTCTTGGAAGAGGAGCATGGGTATACCCACTAAGGTTCTTCTTCTTTCTACATTAATTTACATATCCCTTTGGATCATAGCTTTTCCTTGGGTAAACTCTTTTAGATTGAATTCTTGCAACAACCTAATCCTTATTGCATCATATGTTTTTGTAGACACAATTGTGAAATCATCAAAACTAAGGGTTCCAAGCATAAAAATTTATTTATGGTGAGCTCCAAGATTCATGAAACTATAGTAATATAATTGTCTTACAATTTCCAAATAAGAAACACTATCTAGTATTATTTTTGGTAACTTAAAGTGTGCTCCATAAAAACCAAAATCCCTAAACAAATTAAAGTCATTCTGCATATACCAATCTCCCCAATTGTGACTAATGGTCTATTTCTCATCAATTTCTTTTGGCCTCAAAAAATTCTTAATCTCCATGGAAATTGAACAATCATAGAGGTAATTGTACATTTCATGGATTTACTTAACAAAGACTTATTCAAAATGGACATAGTGAGAACTATCATACCTTGCATCCCAAAAATAATTCCATAACTGAACTAGTAATTGCTCTCCGTGTTTCCCAATTTGGGCGAGTTTCAGTCCTTTTGGCCATAATCCCCTTATGCTACCATAGAACAAGATCAAGTGCATTAAGAGAGAATAATTCTTGAAATGAGGTTTTTCTATATCATCTTTGATAGAATTCAATCTTGTGTATATCATGTTTACCAGTACTCTACATAGTCAAAGGGTCTGTTAACCAATTGATGGTAATGATGATGCCCACTCGGCACCCTATTATTCTAAACAAAATTTGAGGGGGGTCTGGGATATAATAGAATAGTAGGGCTCCATCAACCATCTCTCCATTGGCATGTTACATATATAATCTAGAATAGAGTCTAGCCCTATAGTTCCCACAGAATACAAGCAAGTAGAATATTTAGATCAATTTTTATTTTTTCATTGATGTAAATCAGTTGATTCTTGGTTTATATTAAGTTGCCATATCATTCAGAGAGGAACTTAATTGGGAAGATAATAAAGATCAGACAATGATGAGGTACTATTGGTATAACTATTTTTACTTAACATTTGATGTTGTTAAGTCGGTAAAGAAAAGAGGTCAAGTTGGTGAAGGGAACAAGCCTAGTTACCGAGTAGTGAGAAGTCTATTGGTAAAAAGAAGTGTTATTCAGTCAAGAAAAGAAAAGGTAGTCACTAAGAAAATTTAACAACCGAGCAACATTAGTTATCAAATAGGGTTGGTAACCTAGTGAAGTTAGACACTGAGTGAAGATAGTCATCGAGCACATAATAAAGTTTGAATAGATATTGAATTCAAGGAGAAGAATGAATTTAATGTTAAGGTATGAAGATAAAGAAGATGCTAGGGACAAAGGAAAAGTTTGTTATAGATATAGATGGTCATGAAAAATCAAGTTAAAAATATGAGATGAAGATTAAGCGGCAAAAGAAAAGTGCAAGTCACGAGGCAAGGTTAATTACCTAACCGAGTTGCAGATACATTGTATCAGATCATAAGAGATGATCTGATGCATGAGCACAATTGAAGGGAAACCTAATCAATAAGATTAAGAGGAAAAATAGAGGCCTATATATTTTTGATTCTGTATGTTTATACAGAGATGTTGGAAAATTGAATAGTTGAAGAGCTACCGAGTAGAGTAGTGAAAGAAGTGGAGAACCACTCCAAAGAAGAGACTGATGAGTTGTTGATGCCAGTGGTTTTAGAGAGTGCACAAGGGATATGATCAAGCAAAGGATAGTTGTAGAATCATAGATCAAATAAGTACACTATTGCTTACTAATCTTTGTAACATAAAATATCTTAACTGAGTGGACCTAACAAGTCATTTTGTAAATCCTTGAGAAAGGTGACATTCTAGGATGAATGTTTAAGCCCTTAGACCAGGCCATTCCTAATAGGGTGAAGATCTTAAAAAATCTAAGGTAAATCCCCTAACAGGGTCACATCTAATAAATTTGCATTATAATCTTTAAACGGATTGGTTCTTAATTGAACATATTTCAGAAGAGTATATCTTTTTGTGTGTGGAAATTCCCATGAAGGTTTCTCCCAAATTAGGGTTCCTTGTTAAATCTAGTGTTACATGTGATGCTTGATAATTATGGATGTTATTTTCTTATATTATATGTTGTTTATCAATTTTGTGAAGTGTTTACAAGTTTACATTGCTATTGTTATTTGAGTTACCGAGTTGAATCAGAGGTTTAGTTTTAAAGTTTTAAGTTTCAATATATTCTAATTCACCCCCCTTTGAGTAAACCATAATTTGGTATGGAAAACCAACAATTGGTATCAGAGAAAGTGCTCTAAGAAGATAATTTTGAAGGTACTTAAGTTAAAGATCTGAAGATTTATAAGAGGGAAGTACCAACGTTGAATAGGAATAAATTTTCTACATGGAAGAACAGAATGAGGTTTCACATATCTAGTATTGGAGATTATGCACTAAATCATCTTGACACCGAGTAATCACCTCCATCATTTGGTCCTTTAACACTTGAGTAGATAAGAGAAAGACAAGAACATACACAAGTGATGATTGAGATATCTTCTACTCTCACCAACCTAGAGTTCAATGATTTAGAAGGTTGTGATACAACTAAGTAGATGTAGGATAAGCTTGCACTCGTTTATGGTGGAGATCAACATGTTCAGAAAGCTAAGGATGAAAGCTTAAGAGGAAATTTTGAATCAATGAGAATGAAAGGAGGAAACATTGCATCATACAATACAAAACTAAAAGAGATTGTTATTTCTATTAGAGGTGCTGGTGGAACCATCTAAGAAGAAGATGTTACAAGAAAGATTCTTCGAAAACTGCTACCTATCTATGTCATCCAAGTGTCTTCTATTCAAGAGATGAGATCAATTCCACAAATGGTTTCTACTTTGGATTCTACAATCAGTAAGCTAGCTTATTTTGAGTTGAATGATTTTGATAATAGTTTTCTTGCTACATCTAAGATTGAACCTACATTCAAATCATCTTTTCCTATTGGAAAGTCTAGAGATTATAGATCTAGTGATGGATATGCAAGTAGTTCTAGTGAAATATTTCATAGTTGTAAGATTGGTCTTGAAGAGATATATGCTGAAGATGAAAACAATGAAGCTGAGTTTGAAGCTTTATTAGCTAGGAGTCTACTGAGAGGTAAAGGTATGTACAAAGGTAAGCTACCTTTGATGTTTTTTTTCATGTAATACGATTTTTCACATAGCTTCTAATTTTCCTAACAATAATGAGAAGAAAGATAACAAAGATAACAACAAGAGTGAGAACAGATTCAGAAGATTCAAAGAATTTAAGAACAAAGGAAATAAATCTTGATACATTGCTAAAGGAGGATCATCTAATGATGACATCGATGATGATGAAGATGAATTTTTCTATGTTTCTATTAAAGATGAGTCTGATGAAGAAAGGTATGTTGAAGAAAAATCCTAATCTCACAAGTAAGTAAAAATGATACATGGATTATAGACAGTAGTTTCTCACACCATATGACTGGTGATACTAATAAGTTTATTACTTTGAAAGATCATAATGGTGGTAAGGTTAGATTTCCAAATGATTCCCCATATCCTATGAAGGGAAAAGGTTCTATAATTTTGCTAAACAATACTAAATGTGATGATATTTATTGGGTTGAAGGTCTGAAGTACAATTTGTTGAGTGTGGTACAATTGAATAATACAAGTCATCGACTGGAATTTCAAAACAAGAAGGTTAAAGTATTTGATCAGAAGGGAAGTCTAATTGCTACTAGAGGAAAATCTATAGTTAACTTATTCTACCTTGATATATCCAAAAAGAGTTGTCTATTTTCTAATATTGAAGATGTATGGCTATGGCACAAAATGCCATGTCATGTTAATTTTGATAACTTAATCAAAGTGTGTAAGAAAAATAAAGTAAGAGGTCTATCGAGTCTAGAAAAACCTAAGAATGTAATGTGTAAGGGATTTCAAGTAGGTAAGATGACTAAATCTATCTTTACAAGAAAATATTATACTACACAAGTTATTTTGGAGTTAGTACACTTCGACCTATGTGGTCCCATGAGAACACAAAGCTACTATGATAGATACTTCATATTGTTTGTTGATGATTATTCTAGAATGATGTCAGTTATGTTTCTAAAGGAAAAATCTGATACATTACAAATGTTTAAGTGGTACAAGGCTAGAGTTGAAAAAGAGACAAGGAGACAACTGAAATGTCTAAGATCTGACAAAGGCAGAGAGTTTACATATGATGAATTTACACTCTTCTACAATGAACACAATATAAAGAGATAATTTTTTTCACCGAGGAAACCACAATAGAATGGTATAGCTAAATGAAGAAATAGATCCATTGTGGATTGTGCTAGAACACTGAGAATTGAGAATGGAATTTCTCAAACCTTCTGGAGAGGAGTCAGGACCGTTGCTTATACACTTAACTGAGTACAACTGAAGAAGGGAACTAACAATACACCTTATGAGATCAGGTATGGACACAATTCGAATGTAATTTACTTCAAAGTATTTGGAAGTATGTGTTATTTTCTTAAAGATGCAAGAGATAGTAAATTTGACTCTATAGGAGATGAAGGAATATTCTTAGGATATTCTACTAAGAGAAAAGCCTACAAATTTTTGAATAAGAATACTAATAAAATAGTACAAAGTGAAAATGTGAGGATTGATGAATTTGTAGAGAAGAATGATGAAGACACAAATAAGGAACCTAAGGATTATCAAAAATTTGTTTATGTACAAACCAATATTCCCTGACACTTTACAAAAAGCACAAACTGAGGAAGAAGATGAGTAGAGAGAGCTTCCACCGAATGATGGAAATGAAGAGAGACCATCAGCTACCAAGCTTGTGTTGGCAAAGTATGTGAAGAGACACCACTCAACAAGTAAAATCATTGGAGACAAGACTGCTGGAGTTCTAACAAGAAGCAAGGTAAGATAAAACACATGCTTAATGTCTAAAATTGAACCGAGAAAAGTAAAAGATGCATTAGAAAGTGAAGATTGGATGAAAGCAATGAAGGAAGAGATACATCAAATTCAAAAGAATAATACATGGAATTTTGTACCGAGACCAAAAGATAAGAAATTGGTACTAAGTGGATTTTTAGAAATAAGTTGAATGAGCATGGTAATGTAATAAAAAATAAAGCAAGATTAGTTTGCAAGGGGTATGCACAAGAAGATGGATTAGACTGTGGTGAAACTTTGCACCTATTGCTAGATTAGGAGTAAGAATTGTACTAGCATATGCGGCTTCTAAGGGATTCAAAGTTTATCAAATGGATGTTAAGTCTGCATTTCTCAATGGTATTCTTGAAGAGGAAGTGTATGTTGAACAAGCTGAAGGATTTGCTAAGAATACTAACCGAGACATGGTATGAAAATTGTACAAAGCACTGTATGGCTTGAAACAAGCACCCTGAGCATGGTATAAAAGGTTGGATTCATATCTAATCAAAATAGGATTTCAAAGAACTAGTGACAACATCAATGTGTATTTGAAATGTGATAGTACTAACAAAATTTAAATTGCTGAGATATTTTTTGATGATATTATCTTTGGAGGAAATGACACATTGTGCTTATCTTTTGTTGAGGAGATGAGAAAGGAGTTTGAAATGTCTATGATTGGAGAGATTAAATTCTTTCTTGGACTTCAAATTCAACAGGTAAAGGATGAGATCTGCAATACATAAGAAAAGTACATTAATGAGATCCTAAAGACATTTAGTATGGATGACTCAAGACCAGTTGGAACACTGATAGTCACTAGCTACTACTTATCTAAAGAATATGAGACAAAAGAAGTTAATGAGACACTCTACTAATCCATGATTGGTAAGTTTCAATATGTAGTACACAATGGACTTGATATTTGTCATGCAGTATCAATTTTTGCAAGGGTTTCTTCCCATTTGAAGGAAACACATATGTTTAAAGTTAAGAGAATTTTTAGATATCTGAAAGGCACTGAGGCTTTCACCCTAATATACAAGAGAGGAGGATACTTTGATTTTAAAGTCTACACCAATGTTGATTGGGCTGGAAAAATTGATGACAAAAAGAGTACAAGTGGAGAAGATTTCTTTCTAGGAGAAAGACTAGTTACATGGCTAAGCAAAAAACAAAGTTGTATATCATAGTCTACTACCAAGGCTAAGTATGTTGCTACATCTATAAATTGTGCAAATATTGTATGGATCAAACAAATACTAGATGGTATGCAAGAGGAGATCATCGATACAAACACTATCTATTGTGACAACACAGGTGCTATAAACATATCAAAGAATCTGGCAATGCACTCAAAGACCAAGCACATATCTATGAAGTATCATTACTTGAGAGAGAAAGTACAAGACAAGCATGTAATGTTGCAATATGTGAATTCAAAAGAATAGCTAGCTGATATATTCACCAAACCACTACCGAAGGATGCTTTTGAGTATCTAAGAGGTAAATTAGGGGTCCTACCCCTATCCAACATTCATTAATGCAAGAGGCATGTTGCATAAAATCTAGGAGACATTAGAATATCTAAATTTTGAGTTGATGCTAGTGATCACACTTTAGGTGATTCCTTAAGTTGTGAAGAGGATTATGTATGCAAAGAGATATAAATGCATGCAAGGTATGATTCACTGCCTGAACAAGATTTTGGGAGTATGGATCTTTGGCATTGTTTTCAAAGAGGGATAAGTATAGTAAGTAATTGATGAATATATAAGAAAGAAGTAAGTGATGAATACACAAGTGAAGGAGACTAAATGTAAGAGGGATAATGTGATTGAAGGAAAAGAAGGAGAACAAGCTAAGAGGGAGAAAGGATAGTACAAAGAGATCAGAGTATACCATCATCAATTGATAGTGTTTCCATAAATGTCAAAGAGGGAGATTGTTAAGCAATTGATGGTAATGATGATGAAGACCTAGTTCAGAAGAATACAAGAAAGTAGAATGGTTATATCAGTTGTTATTTTTCCATTGATGTCAAACAATTGATTTCTGGTTTATATTAAGTTTCCATATCATTCGGAGAGGAAATTAATTGGGTAGATAATAAAAATCAAATAATGATGAGGTACTATTGGTATAATTGATTTTACTTAACATTTGTTGTTGTTGAGTTGGCAAAGTAGAGAGGTAAAGTCGGTAAAGGGAACAGGCCTAGTTACCGAGCAGTGATAAGTCTATTGGTAAAATGAAGTTTTAGTCAGTTGAGAAAAGAAAAGACAATCACTGAGAAAAGTTGAAAACCGAGCAAGGTCATTTACCAAGCAAGGTTGGTAACCGAGTGAATTCATACAAAAAGTGAATATAGTCACTGAGTCACCGATAATGAAACCTGGTTTGAAAAAAGATTGAGTTCAAGGAGCAGAATGAATTTAATGCAAAGGAAAAAAGATCAAGAAGATGCTAAGGAGGAAGAAAAAGTTTGTTACAGAGATCTACGATCATGAAAAATCAAGTTCAAAATCTAATATGAAGATTAAGTGGCAAAATCAAAGTTGTGAGTTCTAATAAAAGTGTAAGTCACAAGAAAAGGTTAACCGCCTAATCGAGTTGTAGATACATTGTATTAGTTCATAAAAGATGATATGACGGCTGAGCACAATTGAAGGGAAACCTAATCAATAAGATTAAGAGATAAAACATAGGCCTATATATTGTTTAGTATGCATGTTTATATAGAGATGCTGGTGAATTGAATAGTTGAAGAGCTACTGAACAGAGTAGTGAAAGAAGTGGAGAACAAGTCTAGAGAAGAGACTGATTAGTTGTTGATACAAGTTTTTTCAGATAGTGCACAAGAGATCTAATCAAGAAAAGGATAGTTTCATAATCACAGATCAAATCAGTACACTATTTCTTACTAATATTTGTTACAGAAAATCTCTTAATCGAGTGGACCTAACAAGTCCTTTTGTAAATCCTTGAGAAATGTGACATTCTAGGATGAATGTTTAAGCCCTCTGAGTAGGACACTCCTAAAGGGGTGAAGATCTTAATAGATCTAAGGTAAATCCCCTAATAGGGTCACATCTAACAAATGTGCATTGTAGTATTTAATCGGATTGGCTCTTAACCGAGCATACTTTAGAAGAGTATTTCTTTTTATGGATGACTATTCCCATAGAGGTTTTTCCCAAATTTATTTTCCTCATTAAATTTGGTGTTACGTGTGGTGCTTGATAACTATGGATATTAGTTTCTTATATTATATATTGTTTATCAAGTTTGTGAAGTGTTTACATGTTCCAGTTGTTGTTGTTATTTTGGTTACCAAGTTGAATAAAAGGTTTAGTTTTAAAGTGTTAAGCTTCAATATATTCTAATTCACCCCCTCTCATTAAACCATCATTTGGTAGGGAAAATAAAAAGGGTTGATGGTTATACATTTGAGCATTTTTTCAATTACCATGGGTGCAATTTCCATAAAATATGTTGCTTCTGCCCCCAGAACCTACTTTGTTGTGTAGTATGTAATCCTCAAGTAATGCAAAAACAAATTGACAAAGAATAGAGGACCATCTTCCATGGTTAATGAAACCAATTGATTTTCCTTCCTTGCTCTATGCAGAGGTAACCTCCATTCATTATATGTAGTGTCCATTCTCGCATATTCATCTTCCAATTCTTTTAATATCAGAGGGTACCATCATGAATACTCTAGGTTGAAAACCTCACTTATGGCACTATTCAAAATGTAAATAAAAGGGTCTACTTTTGAATCAACAATGAATTTATTTTCCTTGTCATAGTTATTTTCCAATAACCTAAGCAATTCAATATTTACAAAGACATTTAGTACTACCAACCTCCCCAAATTCATCCACCAAGGATTGCAGAAGGGTTCATGATGATTTATTCTCATGTAGTGGAAAATGAATAATTCATAACCCCTAACTTCTATCCACACATCTCCAATATCTTTAAATCTATCTTCTATGTTCTCAGATTCTGGCTTAGTATGTGAAAATCTCCTAGATTTTAGCCCGAACCCTTTCATTTGATCCAACATCTCTTAATGCAATTTCATGGTTGGCTTAGTATCTATTTTTTGTTTCTTGTTTCCCTTACTGGAACTACTTTCTTATCTTTTACCCTTTGAATTACTAGGATTCTCTATTTCACACAATTCAGATAGAAAACTTCTTCGAATGCCCATAGTGGAACTGGTTTTTGAAATTGTCAAGTTATTCCGCTCTTCCTTTATTCACAATATTCTTTAGTTATTTTGATTCCTAAATTCTTGTATTTTATAGAATATTTTTGGTATAATCAAACTGATCAACCTGTGTTATAATAACATGTTCATGTAAACCATCAAAACTGTGCATTCAGTCATTAATGCTATCTCTTTTCAAAATTTTGAATCTATGGTTTTGACATAAAAATTTGATGGGAGTCCATTTGACGTATGTTGATACAATCTATTCTAATAGAACCATATTTTATAGGTCAATCAAACTGGTCGACATACCTTTTTGGGATATCTTTTTGACTAAAAGTGTCTGTTGACATATCGACACAACATATCCTAATTTTGGGTTTGTCTTTATGATCATTTTAATCCATCAACTGGCTTATCACGGTAGTGGGCATTAGACCTCTTTGATAAGATTCCTCAACAATTCATTTTTTCTATTTAAACATATATCGGAGAAGCTACATCGATCCTTGTTAAGGCATATCCTTGGAGTAATAAGAACCTTTGGGAACCCTTGAAAAATCACCTTTGATGGAAAATTTCTCCAAGACTTGTGCCGATAAAGTCATTTCCTTCTTCATACTCTTCCATCAGTGAATCTCTCCCCAATGTGTTTTTTTTATGGAATTAGGAAATGACTATAGTAGGGTGACCATTGGAATGACATTAGCCAATATATTTCTCAACATAAAGCCCTTGGTTCTTGTCTCATCTGCATAACTTTTGAAATTTCATATCGATATGGTTCCTCATTTTTATTGGGCTAGGATGTGCTATCAGACCTAACCTTTTCCTATGTTCCAATTTGTCAATTTTTGTTTATCAAGAGGACTTACCCCTAACTCTTTTAATTTTTCCATCTTACATATATGCATCCTATTGGAAAACATTGGTTGATATCTTCAAATAATTCATTTGTTTCTTGCTCAACTCCTGATTGATTGAGAAAAAAAAATCCTTACTAATGTGATTCTATAAACCTCATTAGAGTGACATATGTGATTGAAGATGTCATTTTTTAAGCTTTTGATAGCTCGATGAATATTTTATTGTGGTAAATTATCAAGTCTTATGTCGATATGTGATTTTTTACCATGCTACACATATTTCATCCATTGTGATCCTTGCATCATGATGAGAAAGGTTGCTTTCCTCTGATCACTCTCACAAATCACATGACTATCTACTTGGAGATTTTATGATCAGGAAAATGGGTTTCTCCTTCTCTGATATGTACGAAACTTTGATTATTAGAAAAATGGGATTGGAAAAACTCATGCAAGGCTCTACCAAACAAGGCTATTTACACAAAGGATTAAAATAGAATATTTTATCATTCAAATCACAACTAATGGTACTTTATGGGATTATTTTCAGAGATCCTTTAGAAAAATTTGGTAGCTTCAACCTTTCTGAGGGTGTTTCTGTAAGCTAATTAAACACAAAATCTTGGTGATGACTTATGAAATTTAACTACTAAAGACCTTAAGGGACACTAAAAATTCTTGAATTTGAGGACTCCAACAATGGCTCTTTCTAGGTTTGAGGTATTAAATGAATACCTACAAGGATCCAAAATTATTTGCTGTGGAAAGTAGATCAACCTAGTGGGACACACATATTAAATGGAACATCAGTATAAAGGGTGAAAATGTGAGGTATGTACATGTGGGATGGAAAATGAACCCTATCTACTGTGCATGGAATATATCTCATTTTCTTAAGAAAAGAAGTTCTTCAAGAATTATCCATGCACTGACAATTCCTGTGCTTCTCCTGACCTGTTCTTTACATAATATGAGTTTTATCCTCCTTGGCCCATAATGACATATGGTCCAATCCATAGGGCCTCAAAATTTCTATTATTTCCTTTGTCTTAATTCCTAGCATTCCACATGGGATCCCACTCTCCTTCTTTGAACTTTCTTTCTTCTGACTTCTTATCATGCAAGGTCTTCACCTATTGATGAACCTTGAGATTGTGTCTTTGAAATTGCCTTCTAACCTCATCCAAATGTACCAGATTTATACATTTGTCATCCATAGGATCCACCAATTCCAACTCTTCATCAATTATAAACTTATGCACTGGAAACACATTTTCTAATGGAAACCTTGCTTTCTTTCCATATACCAATTGAAATGGTGATCTACCAGTTGAATTCTTCATAGTAATCCTATCTAGCCATACTACTAGATTTAACTTGGAGTCCCAAGCCTTCTTGTTATTGTCTAACATTCTTCTAATGATTTTTAATATGTTCTTGTTGCTTGACTCAACCTATCTATTTCCTTGAGGGTGATAGGGTGATGCATAGGAAATCATAATATTATTATTTTCACAAAAGTAGTGAATTCATCTAATCTAAAATACATTCCATTATTAGTTATCAATATATAGGGCACTCCAAATCTAGTTAGTATGTTTTCCATTAAAAAAATTATCACAATTTTACTAGTCGCCTACTTAGTGGGATTAGCCTCCACCCATTTTGTGAAATAATCTGTAGCCACTAATATCTAGTGATGGCCTCCGCTTGACTTATCCATAATCTCTCCTATGAAATCAAGTCCCCATTACTAAAAAGGTTCCTACACATGCATTGTTCTTAGTGGAAAGCCCCTTGGTACTTTAATTTCCCTAAAAAAATTTAATAGACTTCACACTTTCTACCATAGTTATATGTGTCATTGAAGACACAATGCGAGGAATAACCTGCTTTAAGTATTATGTGGGAAATAGTTTTAGTAGAAAAATGACCACCACACACACCATCATGCATCTCCTTTAATACTTTCTCATATTGATATTTATCTAGGTAGAATAATAACACACCATTTATATTTCTCGAGTACAAGTCCCCTTCTATCAAAACATATTTGGCTACTTGTAATTTAAGTGATCTTTTATGTTTCTCATTTAGATCATCAAGATACTTCATATGTTTCAAATAATAGACTATATTTGAATACCAAGGAACCCTTTCTATGCTGATTATAGAATCATTTAGTTTGACATTATTTACCTAAGCAACTTTGAAATTGGACTCAACCATCAAATGAGATAATCGTTGTCCCCTAAAAAGTTTTATAATTTGGATTTCTATGTTGAAATTCTATACATGGTTTATCCATCTACACCTCCTACCAGTTACTTTTGACTGCCTAAATATATCTTTGATAGCTACATTGAGAACATATGCCACAACATCTACTCCTAATAAGTATGGTTTGAAAGGTTTTACTGCCTTAACCAATGCATAAGCCTTCTTTTCAATAATATCATATTTCAACTCAACCTCTTGTAAGTATTTGATAAAAAAATCAATAGGTTGTTCATTGTAATGCCCAAAATAAACTAGGCAAAAAACACAACTAACAAAATTTTTTTTTTTTTATATCTGAATTAAATATTATAATTAATACAACTTTCAAAAAAAGAGAAAACATAACTTTAATTGCGTGATCACATTTGTATTTATAATAATCCTAGTAATACTAGGGTAAAAATTAAAACTTAATTTATTTAATATAAAAAAATGACATTAATCTCAACAGTTAATAATTTCATTTGAAAACGAGGTCACCTTGAAAATTAATAAAATTTCCCTGATAAATATAATCTTCTGGTTTGTTCAAATCGTTAAAATTAGGGTGTATTACATTTATTTCGTTATAATATAATATTAATAATTTTACTAAAACAACCCTGTAAGTTATCCTTTAAAATGTAAATTCGGCAAAGATTAAATTTGCTATGAAGTTTAAATCTCAATTTAATAAAATATAATTTATTAATCATTTGTATATATATAATCTTTATTTAATCATACTAAGATGGAATGGTAATAATAATAATTTCACTAATTAGATTTATAATTAGATTTACAATTATTGTCGTCATTGATTAATCTTCCCAAGCGATAATTTAGTCAAATCCAATATACAATTAATATGCTAAAATTAATTCAATCGTTAAATTACAATATATATCTTAAGTGAATAGTCTACTCACAAGTAATTCAAATAAAGAATGAATAAACAAAATCAAATACTAAACTTATCTTATAATTAACATCTATTAGTAAATAGTTTATGCAATTCAATGAGCGGAGAAAAAGAATTAAATAATTCCAACAATATAATTTTCTCTTATTTCAAAATAAAATAAGGTCAAAGTTACACCAATAACAATATACTAAGAAACACATGAACATATTAAATACAAATAAAGAATAAGGAAAAGATGAGCTCTCCAAACCCTAATTCGAAATTAGGGTTTGGGGCATTAATAAAAGTGAAAGAAACCCTAGAACTCACCTCTTTCATTTACTTTTCTTTCATTTTTGTTTGCAGGGGCTGGAGATGCAAGGTGAAGAGAAAAAAAAAAAAACTTCTTGAGAATCATGGGTATTCTCAAGAACCCATGGCAAATCAGAACAGCAAGAGGTCTCATGATCCCATATGAGATCCTCTTCTGTTCTGGTCCATAAGCATGCCCATTTACTTTGTAAATCTGGGTCATGGCTTCCAATGTTTCTTGCACAAAACATTTCTGCAAGTTCTAGCTCATGCACTACTTATCCATCTTCTATTTTCCTTTGATTTAAAAATGTCATTTGAATAAATATGCAGATTTAAATGTTTTCTTATGATTTTTCTTAGATTTGAATAGATAGAAGTGGCAAAGGAAATGGTTCTCTCCATTCTGGATAGAACCAGGTTCCTACAAATGCCCAATACCGAAGGAAGGAAATCTCATATATTCCAGTAAGAATATCCTTTTGTTTCCTTCTGAAAAAAGATAGATGAATGGATTAAGTGTTTTCCCCGTAGCCGTGTCGTTGTCCTGTCTTTATGGCAGCACTGGACACAGACAAAGGCCGAATAAAAGCAATGCCTGTGACTTAACAGTCAAGGCTGCACTATTCTGGCCGCGCGGCATAGGGGTTCCGTCCCTTCCAATGGCTCTGCAATGTGTTTTAATGTTACATTATTTTGTGTAAAGTTGCGCTGATCATATACATATTTAAAGGGAAGAGGGTTTCAATGAGTGACTGCGCCTTTTAATCTGGCAATGATGCGCCATTTTGGGGTTATCTATTCTAACTGTCCATTAATAAATGTATAGTTAAAAATAAATAATCTTATTCATATCAGTTGCACAGCCATGGATTTGTTTTAGTATTAGTTTTGATTGGATAAAAAAAAGTGTGAGTGAGCTGTTTTAATAAAGCTGCGCTGACAGCAGTGTGACTTATATGCAAAGAAAGTTTTTATTTGTTTTTTTTTAAGTTGGATTAAATACGTCAAATACCACTGTAGTGGCGCTATAGGAAGGGGGGTGTCTGACTTACTAAGTAAGCAGCGCCATTAATAATATACCAAAACTTACATGAAAAACAAGAATGAGTTTTAAAGAGTAAGCTGTGCTATGGAAAAGAACAAAACAGTAGCGCCATGTTTAGTGCAGGTAGAGTATGATATAAGGTTCTGTTTTAAATACTCTCATACTAGTGAGAGATTATCACATAGAGGGTAAGGGCGATCTTACTGATATTATAATATAATATATTAAATACTATCCATTCTGTATAGTATGTAATATATTATATTATATAGTATCGATGTTACCAAGTTAAACGATATCCACATAAGAAGATCATTGCATCAAGTTTAATTGGAAAATTTTCATTATAATATAGTATTTGGTATTCTATTCATTTCGAATGTATGGTATAAAATATATTATATTGTAAACAGCGTATAACTTTGAAAGTTAGAGTTTAACACATGTAGTTTGCTTGTTTAGTTTTAATAAAATATAATATATTATATACTAATCATACTTTAGATGTTTAGTATGTAATATATTATATTACATAATACACTAGACTATGCTATTCGATAAGAAATATTTTTAATATGGTACTATTCAATATGTTCTGTATTTATTATACAGTTTATATTTAAATAATATTAAATTAACAATACTTCGAGATTATTAACTTAATGGTTACAT
>MU223475.1:4558844-4587750 GCA_018584345.1 Thuja plicata
ATGCTTGTGTGCAAAACATTTAAACATTTACACAAAAAATAAAAATCACTTACAATATACAAATTAAACCATTAACACACATACATAATCAATCATCACATTTACAAAAGAAAATACAATACAACGAATTCACACTCTCTTAATAGAGTCAACCTTGGCTTTACAGATTGCACTTGGTCCTATCTTGTTTCCCCGAATTAAACCATGACCATATCCCTGCATGCTCAAACTCGATGTCAGTACATTATAAAAACCATTTATATTAATAAACATTTAAACATAAAATGATAGCATCTTCTAAACAATATACATGTGTATACGTCTACATCATATAACATTACATATTTGCAGAAGCAAGTGTTAGAATCATATTCTCGAACCATGATTTCATTAATGAACATAATATCAAAGATAACAAAACAAAGCTGAATACGTATATCATGAAAAATCAAGGTATCAAAATAAGCATGTATATAGATATAAAGAGTATGATAACTGTGATCATCAATCAAAACCTATATCAAGCTACTAATAAGGTCCAAAGACGGTATGCATAATCCATAATGTCAATACTCAAAATATCATCCTGATGAGTCAAGTGTCAAAATGAAAGTCAAACTAGGACAGGTCAGGGAAAGACCTCACATTCATGATGAAATTATTTTTCCATTAGTATGCAAAGAAGATCTTCACTAAACATACACTGAAAGACAGGACAAGAACAAACCAAAAATACAAATATCAGAGATCACCAAAAATTGCTAAGTACAAAGAAAACTGACAACACAGTTTTGTGTGTAAACCAAAATTGCAAAGTGAAAAGGATAAAGAGGAACCCGATAGTGCAACCCGATGAGCAGGATATAGTGCAACCTAAGAGAATAGTCAAAGTGGAACCCAAGAGATAGTTCAAGCAAGGAACACTGAGAGATAGTCAATTTGTTTTTAGAGCATAACCAACTGACAGAAACAGAAAGTCAATTGAATCCCGCAAAAAGTGGATCCGACTTCCACGTCAGGTATAACATTTATATTCTATTTATAGAGTCTTGATTTGTTTTAAAACTATTACTTTAGGGATGAGAAACATTATTGTAAGTGTTTTAATTAGTCTAATTGATTTAAAATACATAGACTAAAAGATCAAGGTCAAGTTGTAAATCTATGATCTTAGAGTTAATATTGTTTTATGTGAAACTTAATTAGGTCAATCTATCTTATAAATAGATGTTGTAATAATTCACTATGATGGATGATAGGATGAATGTAGCCTACAAGCACATCTATGGATCAAACTGAATGTTTCAAGAACCAGAATATCAAAAGGTGAATTTGGTTATCAAGAACCAAGAAAGGAGGCTACCGAGTATCAAAGGTATTATTCAATCACATTAGGTGATACACTTATACATGTAATATTAAATGGATCTGTAATCAATAACAGGAGATTGCATACACTCAGGTCAAAGTGTAATTTTCTTACATTCTAACAAGTGAAGCAAAGTGTAAAAATCCTTTCAAGGAAGGTGGATTTAACCATCCAATTGTAAATCTCTTAACCGAGTGCACACTAAATAGTGTTGCTAAAGCTCTTAGTAGAGTAGACTTTAATAGGTCTCCATAGATACTCCTAATAGGGTAGAGCATCAAAAGTGATCAAATTGTAAGCCTTAATCGGCCCCTTCCAATCTATATATAGTGAAGAATTTGTGGGTGTCATCTCCACCGTAGTTTTTACTTCCTAATAGAATTTTTCTGAATTATCATATCTTGTGTTATGTGTCAATTAATTTCATGAATGCTTCTATGAATGTTCACATGTTTGATTAAGGTAAAAGAATTGATATATCTTATATCAAGATAGTATAGAACAGATGGTTGGATAAACAATTGATTACTCAAAGGATAAATTTTAACTGATATAAAAGTTTTAGAGGTACTAATTCACCCCTCCCCTCTCAATACACACTTCCCATTTATTCCAACAATTGGTATCAGAGCTAAGTCTATTATTTGGAAAGCTTAAAGTCTTAAGAGAAAATATCATACAATGCAGAAGTACAGACTTGACAAGAGTATTGAGAATCATAAGCTAGAAATTTAGATCTTCTATGAACAGTATAAAAAAGCTAGAAGCAAGATGAGATAGTTGCTAGATGAAAGAAAGATTAATGGCATATTTCTATAATGAAATAGATTAACATAAGGAAGAGATACCAGATTTATTTGGGTCTTCAAGATTAAATACAATCAAAGCATTAGACACATAAGAAGAAAACATCACAAGCCTAAATGAAATCAATCAACATCTGGCTGGACAAGTGAAATATCTAAAAATCGGTCAAGAGACACAGATGGTAAGAATTATTGATGTCATGAACAATGCTAGACAAGCTGAGAAAGAAAGAACACTAGCTATTGATGATAGAAGGAAGATTACTGAAAAGCTACAAGAGAAAGAATATGAAATACAAAGATTATCAGAACATCATCATGAGATTATAAATCAAATTATTCTTATGAGTCAAGAGGCAAAGAAAATGAATGTTAAAACCATTATAAGAATAGAAGCTATCGGTGAGATAAGGGACGAAAATGAAAAGCTGAAACAAGAACTCTGAATTTAGCAGCAACACAATGAAATTATCAAGAAAGCTGAAGAAAGCAATAAAAGAATGGATGATTTTCTTGATGGACAATGGAGAATCAACAACACCGGTCTAGGCTATATCGAGAATAGATAATCACCCAATCAAGCTAATCCAAAGAATGTCGATGCAAATCCAAGACCAAGAAAGCTGACATGCAATCACTATGGAAAGAAAGGCCATACATCAAATGTATGCAGGAGCAAAATGAAAGGTATTCCTAAATCCACATCTTCATTCATATGATTTTGTTATAAATGTAACAAGAAAGGACATAAAGCATATGAATTTAAGTCTGAGATGAAACAACCAAAGAAGGAAACCTACATGGAAAAATACTGTCCTACTTGCAAAATGAATGGGCACACAACTCTTGAATGTTGGAAGAAGAAAAAGAAAGCATGGAAGCCTAAAAATCAAGAAATTGCCTATCAACCAAAAAAAATTTGTAACCAGTATGTATGAGATTACAACACATGGAAAAATTGTAGAGCATGTGGAAGATTTGGTCACATTTTTGAAAACTATATTAGACAGTGGAAAATAAAATCTAGATGATGGAATAACCCCGGAATGGCATGCTTACACTTTCATAAATTTGGTCATCTCAAGAAAGACTGCAGAGACCGAATGAAAGAGACCAACATTTTCCCCAATGGAATACCATTGAAGACATCTAGAAGATGAGAAAAAAAATGTGGAGGAAAGGTAAAAAAAATGATGAAACTGGACCAAGCAATGCAATTGGTGACACCCTATCCAATGGATCTAGTGACATCACCACCCCACCTAAGCATAACAAGTAAGTATGGAACTGCATTACACTAAGTAATATTTTACATCAGGTCCATAATATGTTGATGAAATGCCAAATTAGCATAAGTAAAGATGCATCATGATATTACTTGTTAAAATCTATGAAAACTATCTCATTGGGCAATACATACTGAAATCCGTTAGTATACACTCAAAACTAAAATTGTCTACACTTACCAAAACCCATTGGTTAACATGTAAAAGAAAAAGTTGATAGTGTGAACTAAGAATTTTTGATAAATAAGCAAGCAGACAAATTTATCTTTGTTATACACCGAAACCTGTCAATAAAAGCAAGAAGTTAGAAGACTGCCCCAAAGCATCATGTTGTCACCAAAGAGAGAAGTTAGTGTTTAACCCGATGACTCCATCTTCACACACCAAGGAGTGGTTGTGCATTAATGACTTGACTTAGGGCAAAAGTCTATAAAAAGGTGACAAAAGGGTTTCATTATTCACTAGCGAGCAGAGCAGAGAGACAAAAGCAAAATTTGAGCACATATTGACAACATCACAGGGTGACATCAACTCGACCCACAACACTCCAAACACATTAGTGACCACTACAAAAGTAAATAGTAAGTTCCTACATTAACCAAGAACTCTATTTTAAACATTTATAGAAAGCCCTAAATGTCTGAAACAATGGCCACAACTTAAAGAACAACCAAACTAAAGAACATAAAGAAGGATAAGGTCAAACTTATCAAGAATTCTACCTGTGAGGAACCCCATTACAAGATATGCCCAGAGGTTGCATGACAACCCGACAATGTTGGAGCATTCTCGCTAATACCAGCTAGGGTTTTTCTTGTCAAAGATGTGCAAGCATACATTCACTGCAAGATTACAGAAATTGGTGACCTGGAGGTTCAACAAGCTTTCAAGAAGCTATGCAATGACCATGGATCTATTAAAGATGAGCACAAAAACATAGAAGTGAAAGGGCTCAAAAATGACCTATTGTTCCTAAAGGTATTCAAGACCGAGTGGATTCAGTTAGTACTGAGCATAATTCACAATCATGAGCTATGGATGGATGAGCCTAAAATGATAACCTGAGATGTTATTCATGCACTCACCAGTTATCCAATAAATGATAAGGTAAAGGCATTGAAACACCCACCCAAGGATTAAATTGAAAATAACATAAGAGCCAAGTGTGATGGAAGAGGACTTAAGGTATCCACTATCACAGATGATTAACTAAAATTTGGAGCATGTGTCCTAGGCTAAAAATTATTTAAAGCTAGCAGGATGAACAACATAGCATCCAAAGAAGTGGATACAACATATAAAATTATAAAGAAAGGAACTTAGTTGGATCTATCAGAACTTCTACTCAACTACTTAGAAGAAAACTTGAGAACAATTAGAAATACAAAGACAAATACATGTAAGTTTGGCTCACTTATCATGTGCATTTTCTTTTACTTCCAAGAATATTTTCCATCAATAGGAGATGTAAAATGGGATACCACTAGACCAGTCACCATACAGATCAATGAGTACATAAAATCACTCGGAGACAATTTTGAGACAGTTATGGATGAGTAATTTACTAGATTCAAGGAGAGAATACAGAAAAGAGTAAGGATCCCATAGCAACTAATTGAGAAATTCAAGAATGACATATGTTACATGGTTGATGTAGACTAAACATACATCAAACCTACTATACCAAGGACAGCATGGTCACAACCATCAGACTATGAGGTAAACATTGATCAAGCATCTAATGCAATTGATGCATTGATAAATGAACCCTTAGACAAAACAAAACCAAAGTTTGACACTTATGAAGAGGCCAAAGAAAGAATAAAAATTGTCTTGGTCGTAAAGAAAATAGATAGGAAGAAAGATAAAATGGTAAATGACTTGAAGAAAAGGTTGTCGGTCACAGAGGAAGAAACCAAAAAGTTAGAAGAAAATGAGGGACAGTCACCTATCGGTGAGGCCAAATAGGAAAGTGAATCTGAGTTTACAGAGTCAGATACTCCATTACCAACACTAGCTAAGAAGTTTAGAACCATAGCTACTTCAAGGACTAGAAGTCAAACAACTAAGGACACAAGTCCTTCACCATTGAAGAAAGGTCAAGTAAGAACCTATAAGAGGAAACTACCAACACAGAAAATAGGGCCAACAAAGAGAAGAAAGTTCATTAGAACCAGGGAAGATATTGAGGACACAGAACAAGATGAAGGTAAGGGAAAGAGTTCTTATTTCTCTTATTCTTCCCGAACCAAAAATGGAAGAAATCAAGAAGATGATGGAGAAGTATGCATAGGAGTTCTCACCCAATATGAGAGCTAACAAGATACTTGATGGAAAGCTAATAGAACTAGAGAAGGCCAACAACAAAATTTGGAGAAAGATACTCAATAGACCTGTTAGTTCCTTTTCTTGTTGACATATGAAATACTCTCAATGAGCTTTCTCTATTTATCCCAGACACTTATCAAGAAATATATAGAATGATAGAAATAGGGTTTTAAAACCCTCTACACTTTGAGCTCCATAAACTTGGGCAGAAATACCCTTCTAGCTTAAGATAATCAAATCACAAGATCATTCAAGCAAATATGAATGGAATTATAGGGATTGAACACTATAACATTTATTGGATAGATCAAACATAAATGTAAAGATCAATTTTAATAGTGATAGTGAACTATTTCAAAGGAAAATAGACCAGTGCTTAATCCTAGGGTATGGAGTCGCTTCCGAATAGCTTTAACCAATTTTCTCATGAACAGGAATTTAAGACAACTACAAAATCTATCATAAACATAGATATACCTTATATATCTATCCTCACGCATATAAAAAATTAATTCATCAAATTCATTATAAACCCTAAATCTCGCTGAAACAATCCTAAGGCAATTTTAATCTTTCCTTGAAAGAACCCTAAAACTATTTCAAAATCTGCCTAACAAATGTATAAATTGAACATTCCTTAAACATTCAATTTAAATAAAATTCAGAACACCATAATGAAGAAAAAATACTCATCATATTTTTAAGAAACTATTGATGGATTTCATTTGTATTCATAATCAAAATTGTTATTATATTCAACAGTAATTTCAAAACCCTACTCAAAATATATAGGTCTTAAACCAAAGTTTATACAATTAAACTTGTACTCCCAAATGGAAAATGGCTATCCTTTTCCTAGTAGTCTTGGAATCATTTTATAACTAAGGATGAAACAACCTACGGACTACATGGGAAATATTTACAAAATATTTTACAACAACTTTTGCAACTAACATAAAAACAAAAGTTATAAAAGAACATAGGTGGCAAAGGTTGGCGAAGTCTGAGCAAGGTTTGTTGTTGCAGTTTGACAATATCCTCCTTATCCTTTCACCTTCACTTCCCACCTATTCACCTCCTTGGTGGTGGGCCAATAAAAATTCTTTTCTTGTTACAGCTTTGCAACAACTTCTGTCCATCTGGCATCAACAGTTGTTCTGGCCTCAAAAACAAACTTTGCCATATCTCTTTCAACCTTGAAGAGGTTGTCAATCATTTCATTGCAATATTTAGCACTGGTATCCTTCTCCAGGCACTACTTCATCTCCTCATCATTAAATATCCTGTCAAATCCATCTATCCAATCTGATTGTGGCTTCAAAACACCAACTTCATCATATATCTTTTGGATCAAGGGAGGGCATTGGTCACCAAATAGTTACAGTTTATTATTTATTAAGTCAGCTTTGCCATTGAAGAAGGAAAAAATGTCATTAAGTTCACTGATCATTTCAATGGTATTTGTGATTTTATCAGGAAAATCATCACTGTATAACATAGTTGTCTTTAATTTGTCCATCAGCATGTCTCTTCTTGACCAAGTCTTTAATCTAGGCTCCAAAAATAACATAGCTTCAGCAGCTGTCCTTGAGGCTTCTTGCAATGAGCCATACAATGTATATACTATGTCAGTCTTCTATTTTAAAACATCAATTTGATGTTGAAGTATGGGAAATATGATAGACATGATATTTATACTTTGTCCCTGTGACAACTCCTTAGACTGGCCTTCTACCATTGCTGAATCTTCTTTTGTCTCTGTGGCAGCATCTGTTTCAACTTTTAATACTTCCTGGGGAACTAGAGTTTTCTCTCTCTTACTCTCCACTAATTCCTCCTTCAATTTTTCAATTTGTTCCTCCAGGGTGTGATTGTGAATCAAAATTTCCTCATTCTTCTTTTCCAATGCCATCATCTGGCCAAAAGTTGTTTCATAACTTTTAGACAAATCATCAACCTTTGCTAGATTCATGAAGGAAACTTGGGTCATCAACTGAGCTATCTCAGTATCAGTGGTATTTTTCAGATTCCAAATCATCTTTTCTACTCTCTTTTCCTCTCTTATGGTCATAACTAGAGGCTTTTGTGTAGCAGGGGCCAATGAAAAAATAGCTAGAGTCTTGGATTTAGGATCAAACCCTGATCCTTTCAATACCTCATCAATTTCAAACTCTATTTTCATTAAGGGATCTTCTTGCCTCCTAATCTATTCAATGATAAAAGTGGACTGTAAATCCCAATCTAGCATTAATAGAACCCTATTGTTCTACACAACCAGTCTTTCTTGATCCATAGTAATCAGCTCACTCTCAAGATCATAATCCTAAAGTGTCTTCACAAGCTCTTCATTTTTATCTTCCCGACCTTCTCCTATGATTAGGTTTTTCTTTAAATCCTTCTACTTCATTTTGATTAAGAAGCTCTTGAATTCTTTAGACTTTATGAAATCATCATCTTTCATGAATTCACTTTCCATCATTACTCTCTCATCAATTTCTCTGAACAATACCATTTGATTATCCCCTTGACCTTCAACTTGGGGCTCCTTTTGCATTTGCCTTTTTAGCTTCTTGAAATATTTTCCATGCTCTGTTATTACAGCCTTGGCCATTTTCTTCCTGTCCTACATCATCTTATGCTATGTTATCTTTTTTTTTCTTGGGTGTCTCTCTAGCAGAAGTAGCCTCTTCACCCACCTCTTCTTCTTCTTGGTGAAGTTCTTCCTGCTGTTCTTGATGTTCCTTTTCATGTAGTGCAACAGGAATTGGGGGTCCTTGGGATTGTGCATCTTTGGCACTAAAGTGTGGTACTTGTGCCATTAATGTATCATAAGACTTGAGCATTTCCTCCATTCTCTATAAGTATGGGAGGTCAGGGAAAAAACCACAAAAATTCTTGTCTAATTCTTTCCAGTCAGCTTCTGCCCTGAGAAGATTATTCCACTTCCTTCTTCTTTCCTAGACTTCATGCCTATCAAGTTTTTTTCTCACAATGTCTTCATCATCTAGTGGCTCATGATCTCTAATTTTTTCCCAAGGGGTCATAGATTTTAGGGCTATTTTTACAAACTGTTCTGGATCATAGAACCTAGCAATTGCTGGAGACATTCTATATTGCTTTAGGAAATTGTTGATTAGATCAAAAAATATCTTCCCAATAGAGAAATCAAAACCAACCCATAACCTAGGGAAAAAAGTGACCTTTTTATGCCCTTCTAAAAACTCTTTGTCAACCCAAGTAATTTGCCAAACAAATTTTAAGAAAGCAACCCTAAGAGGCACAAACTTAGGGAGAATGTGAGGTGGTTGTGTACAACCATATACCCTTATGATAGTAATATGATCAATGAAGAAAAAATCACCCCAATTGTGAGTAATTGGCCAATTTGAAACAAATTCCCAAGATCTTAAGACTCTTTTGACCTCATTTGGAAATCTCTGCCTATCAGTTCCTAGTAAGTCAAAAATTGGATCCATAATCCAATTACAAAAGCATAAAAAAGATGAATTCACTAATGAACTATCCTAGATCTGTGTCCACCTTTGGATTGGTGCATTGGAACCATATTTTGAAATAGATAATTCAAGCTCTTTATCCATGGACTCCCTGTTGAAATATAGAATCATACACATTAAATAAGAATAATGCTTAAAGTTTGGTACAGGGGCATCCAACTATATTTCTACCAATGCAGCATGTATAGCTTCAACTATGTATACCACATAATCATAATTGGTGTTGACCTCCGAGTGCTAGATATTCATGGCTATCATGAGCACATCCTAGGGTACAGTTGAATCTCCATTAAAACCTAACACTCTAGTTAGGCCATATACTGTGCATTTTATATAGTGGTGAAAGAGGGATAATTCAAAAGGCGGTTTGAGGTTATCTGGGACTTTCACCAAATTCCTATCCACCCTGGGCATATATCTGGGCATATCAATTTTTTTGATTAATTTCTCCCTTTTTTTGTAATCCGCCTAAATTTTTTCCAACTCAATCTCTGTGCATAATGCACCAGTGATCCCAAAGACCTCTACTACTGATCTCCTATCTATGGATACTAAGGTCTCTTTATTTTTCTTTCTGATTACGCTAGCTATTGGGAAATAATTCTTAGCAAGTTCCCTGATTAACGCTATATCCACATATATATCAGGCACAATCAACTTTGCCATATTTAACTCCCAAGGATTGCAAATAGGAACTGGTTTAAACCTATTATTCCAAAAATAATGGAACAGAGTGTTACCAGAGAAGTTTGGAGTGACTAGGTTTCTACATTGGCACCATCTGTCTTTCCATTCATCCCACTTAGCATTGTTTACGTTTGATGTCCCAGGCAGAAAATCAGCAAATTCCTCTATATATTTCTTTGCTGTAACTTTCTTCTTTTCAAACCCTTATAGCCATCAAATCAACATCTCATCCACTTGAATGCCAAATTCTCATACTTGCAGTGTTACGCAATCATCTCTTTGTAACTAATGCTACCATTAATTCACATTGTATGATCCCTGCTGGAAAAGAGTACACACTTTTTCTCTTTTTGCACTCATAATCCTGAAATAAGCCACTTGTCAATTTGTCGCTAACCCACTGTACCTTTATTATATTCAAAATTGTCCTTGCGAGTGAGTGACTTGAGACCTTTTCTATTATGCACTTTACTTGGTCGCTCATTCGCACTGCAAAATATTTTAGTTTATAAATATTAGTGAGTGAGTGATGACCCTTTTCCATCATAGACACATACTCGCTACCAAAATTTATTTATGAATGAATCCTTAGCGATTGAGCGAGTGCCTTCACCAAATCTTCAAAATGTATTAATCACTCATTCGCTAATCCCTTTTGTCCTAGCTTTCTTTATGGATGAATTAGCGAAAACTTTCAATTTTCTTCATTGCACACTCATGGGCTTGAAACCTTAACCAACACACTATCTATGAGTGAGTGGTAGTCAAAATTATTTCTTAATCACACACCTGCTAGTACCTTTTCACTTGACTTTATTCATGGGCAAGTGGGTGATAGCTTTTTTTTCTTTCTTTTATCGTGCACTCACGAGCTCATCATTTCAAACTGCAAATTCTTGGTGAGTGAGCAAGAACGAAGTTGATCTCCTATTCACACACTTGTACACTTTAAAACACTGAAAAATTCATGTGTGACTAAGAAAAAAGAACCATCTGATGACCAGAACATACTACATCGCATACTCGCACTGCAAAAAACACAATAGTTAAGACTTAGGCAAGTGGGCAACATCTAAAAATCTGACTCCCTTGTGCACTTGCGGGCTCAAATGATATGCATGAAAACTTAGCCCAGGTGAGTGGCTAAACATTTTTTACATCACTCACTCAGTCGCTGACCAAAAGATAAAGACCTAAGACTACTGCGACTGTGAGATTAACACCATTTAACGAGAAAGTTGCTTACTTGCACACCTAACTTGACTTAACAAAATATGACTGCGACTATGCAATTCATACCAAAATGACTCATTTCTCACTCATTCACTTAAAAAGACACTTTAAAAGATCAGCACGGGTGTGTGACTAAAACTTGGAACAAGGCAATTTGAAGACTTGACCACAAAATTGGCTGTTTGACATGAAGAGAGATGAAATTTGAACCAGAACACATGGGAAAAGGGCCAAAGCTTTGAAATTTGAAATTTTTTAATATGCAATGCTAACAATGGCTCCAACTATGGAAAGTTAATTGAAAAATTGACATTAGAAGCCAAAACTCTGGTAAACAAACCACAAACCGAAACAAAACTATGTATGCACACACAAAAACCACACTAAAGCAGGGAAAACTAAACTACTGTACATGGAAATAAGAACTTTATAAAAAATAATGTTTCAAGAATTGTCCATGCACTGGAAACTCCTGTATCTCACCATTAGGGTCTTCTAAAAAATAAGAATCTTGATAATGAAATTCGTGGACCACAAATGGGCCCATCCACAATGATTCAAATTTACCATGTTTCCCCTTCTCCTCTTTTCTAGCATTCCACTGCAACACCATATCATTTATTTGGAATTTTCTTTTAGTTTCTCTTTTATCAAATAGGTATTTGGATTGTTGTTGGAGTTTCATGTTTCTTCTGTGTGCCTCCACTCTTATCTCTTCTAGTTCCACCAATTGGTCCATCCTCTCCATCATAGGTTCTTGTTCTTCAAACTCTTCTTCTTGGAGAAATTTATACACTAGTAACAGATTGTTTAAAGGCAATCTTTCCTGAGTTCCATAAACCATTTCAAAAGGGGATACCCCTATTGCTCTTTTCACTATTATCCTATCAGCTCAAAGGGCTAACTTCAATTTTGAGTGCTAAGACTTTTTATTTTTCTCCAAAATCCTCTTAATGATTTTCATAATGCTCTTATTACTGGACTCAGCCTGTCCATTTTCTTGAAGATGATATGGTGAGGAATAAGATACAATAATTCCATAGTCTTCACACAAGTCCTTAAACTCCTTAGACCTAAAACACATGGCATTGTCCATGATTAACTTAGTGGGAACACCAAATTTTGTCAGAATATTATCCATTAAGAAATCCATCACTACCTTGCTAGTAGCCCTTTTTGATGGGACTACCTCTATCCATTTTGTAAAATAGTCTTTAGCCACAAGAATCCAACTATTGCCTCCACTATATTTTTCTATGAATTCACCAATAAAGTCCAGACCCCATTGGGTAAAAGGTACCTCAACAGTGATAGGATTTAAAGGCAAAGCTGCTAAAAATTTCATTTTAGAAGAGAAACTTTGGCAGGGTTCAAACCTCTGTACAAACTTCTGAGTATCTTTGAAAAGACATGGCCAATAGAATCCAGCTCTGATTACTTTGTGAGCTATGGTCTTGGTAGAATAATGCCCCCACACACACCACTATGTATTTCACTCAAAAATCTTTTAGATTGTGATTTATCAAGAAAAAGCAACAAAATTCCATCCCTATTCTTCCAAAATAAATCACCTTTTATCAAGACATACCTTTGAGCCTGCAACTTCAGAGTCCTTTTTTGAGTATCTGACATATTTTTTGGACATTTACCATTTTTTAAGAAATAACACTACACCAATATACCATGGTTGTAATTCTATGCTAGTCAAATTCATATTTACTGTCTGTACATCATTTACTTGAGCCAATTCCATGTTTGTGTCAGTCATTAACTTGGCTAAATCCAAACCCCTTACCAATTTGGTAACTTGAATTTCCAAATTAAATTCTTGGATCTTGTTAATCCATCTACACCTTTTTCCAGTAACTTCAGATTGAGACAATATATCTTTCACTGTAGCATGTGGCACATAAGCAACTATCTTTGCACAAACTAGATAAGGTCTAAAAACCTTGACTTCCCTGACCAATGCATGTGCTTGTTTTTCCATTATCTCATAATTAAGTTCTGCTTGCAGAGATTTACTATAAAATGCTAAGGGATGATCAAAACCTTCATCATCCTTCTACAAAAGTACAACAACAATTGTATGGAATGAAGAAAAAGAAAATATAGAAAAAGGATTTTCATAATCTGGAGATCTTAATACAGGTGCTTGCTGAATAGCTACTTTTATCTCATCAAAAGTTGACTGAGCATCCTTATCCTATTCAAACTTAACATTTTTCTTTAGCAGTTTAACAATAGGCTTTACTATCTCAGCAAAGTTTGCAATGAACCTCCTCACAAAATTTACTTTCCCAAGGAAAGACTGAACACTATTGATATTTTTTGGGGGCAAGAGCTTGTTAATGGCTTCTACCCTTTAAGGATCAATCCTGACACCTTCTTTGGACACTATATGCCCCAATAATTTACCTTCTATCACATAAAAGTGACACTTCTTTGGATTTAAAGAAATCCCATACTCCAAGGCTTTAGTAAAAATCTTTTCCAAGTGCTTACAATGATCCTCAACCTTTTGGGAATATGCAGTTAAATCATCTTGATACACCACCATAATTATATTTACAAACTCCTTAAAATACACATCCATGGCTCTTTGGAAAGTAGCTCCTACATTTCTTAGGCCAAATGGCATTCTCACATAGACATATGTACCCCATGGGGTAGTAAAAGTTGTCTTGAATTGTTTAGATTCCATGAACCAACACCTGGTTAAAAAACCATCCATCATAGGTAAAATATCACAACTAGTCACTCTTTGTAGCATTGCCTCCATGTTTGGCAAAGAATAATTATCTTTTAATGAAGCTACATTAAGGTTCCTGAAATCAAAACACAACCTAATGTCTCCATTTTTCTTTCTGACTGGAACTAAATTGGACACCCAAGAAGAATGTCTTATTGGTTTTATTATCCCAGCCTCTCTGAGTTTTGTCAATTCTTGCTGCATTTTGGGGGCCAACAAAGGATTGATTGGCCTCTATTTTTGTCTAAAAGGCTTAATATCATCTTTTAATTGGATTTAATGTTGAAAGAGATCTTCCCTATAATCCTTAAGGTCTTCATAAGACCAAGCAAAAACATGTTTAAATATTTTCAGCAAGCTAATCAAATTTGTCCTCACATGAGGAGCCAATTTCTTTCCAATATATACAATCTTAGGAGAACACTCATATCCCAAGTTTACCTCCTCAAATTCATCCAACTTAGCTGTAGATTTTTGGCACATATGACTATCATTGTCAGTAAATAATCCCTCCAATTGAGTTAGTCCTTTAGGGATTTCATTTGTTTATAACTGCAGAATTTCATTGCCAAATATGATTTCTTTCCCATCAATAATCTCTATCAAATTATTATAGTCAATTACTTGCCCTTCATAATTATCCACACATTGAATGAAATTAAGGATATCCTCATCAATTTCAAAGACTTTCCAATTATATACATTATCAGGAATGGTAGGCCCAGTTTTGGTTTCCACAATAGATACACCTGCTAGCATTAGATCATCATTCTTCAGGGCCACATTAGCCAAAAAATCTGCCATGATATTCTTAGATCTATCTATCCAATAAATGGAAAATGCATTAAAGAATTCAATGCTATCCCATACAACATGCTTATATTGTTTTATCCTATCATTTTTAGCAACATATCTTGATCTAATTTTGGAGACAGCTAGCTCTGAATTACCAAAAACTCTTAATAACTTAATGTCATGCTTGATTGCTATTTCTAATCCCAATAAAAATGCCTCATACTCAACTGTATTCTTTGTACATTGAAATGAAAACAGAAATGAGTATTTGAAAGTAATACCTGATGGAGAGACAAATAGTACACCAGATCCTAACCCTTCTCTAGAGCATGCTCCATCAAAATACATTTGCCACAGTCCATACTATTGCAATTCTAATTCTTCTATTATGGGATCTGTGTTTTTTAATTTTGGTTGAATCTTTTCAACCTTGAAATTATGCATATCTACATCCACAAAGAAATTCAACATGTTTGGTTCAATTTTTTCAACATAAATAGGAGATCTGGGCTCCCTCAATAGTTTTTCTTCTTTCCCATTTACAAAAATAGTAGCAAAAGACAAATCCAATTGTACATGTCATCCAATGGCTGCAACACACTGTCTTGATAAAAGCATGCCATAATGGGGTGGTGAGTCCACAACCACAACATCTATTTTAAAAGTGACCTTAGGGTATGTAGTAAGTTTTACCTCTAATCCTTGCAAAGTTCCTACTACAAGTACTTCCCTATTTTCCATGGTGTAACATTTACCAAAAGAAGTGTCCACCTCTAGACCCAATTGCTTCATGACAGTGTAAGTCATCACATTAGCAGTAGCCTCTGAATCCATCATACAATTTTTTAGTAGCATATTATTTGTGAGCAGTGTTACATAAAAAGGATCAATCTGATCTGGCTCTCGAATAATTATATTTCCTAGACAGATTAGGATTCCATCTTTTTCTTCTTTCTCACCTTTCAATTCATCATTCAAATCAGTATTATCATGCATACCAGGCAAATCAAATTACAATAAAAAGGCTACTTCTCGGTGCTCTTTGATTTTAAAAATCTCAAGTAAAGGGATAGAGACTTTCATCTGAGATAAATCTTTCTTCATGTCAAAGGTTGGGAAACTCATGGCATTATCAAAAGATATTTTACCTTTACCCTCCTTTAATTGTCTTGTTTTTTGTTCATGAGTAAGGGTAGCTTTATTTTCTTTAACCAGAGTGTCCTTCAGTTCAACATCTTTTGTAGATTTCTCACTTATGACTTCTATGATAATAGGTGAATTAGGTTGTTTCCCACTTTTATCAACCTTTCTATTCCTAAGCTGATATGAACTTCTTGCCTGTGTCACAGCAGCAATTGTTAGAAATATTATCTCCTCATCCTTAGGCATCCCAAATTGAAAATGTTCTAACTTAGTGCTTGTATTATTTACTGTGATTGACATATTTTATTCTGCTCCTCCTCTGAGCTACCATTGTCATCTTCAATAGTAAGTACACACATGTTTATTGCATATTTTTTCTCACTTTGGTTTTCTTGTGTTCCAATATTTTCGCATTGCTCCACCATGCCCTGAGTTACTGCACATTGATAAGGGGAAAGAGGCATATTACAGGCCATACACTAGGGAGTGTTTTCCACATTATGTGCATTGTTGTTTTTCAGTGGATTGGGGATGTCTTTGTTCTTAGGATTAGTTTTTTCTTTTGATACAGGTTTTCCATCCTTCCACTGAGTTTTATAAGGAAAATCTTGTAGCCTGTAAGGCTTATCTTTCCTTTGATACTGTGGCCTATTATTTTGAAACCCTTTTTCATTCTTGTCTACCTTAGTAGCAAGATATTTCACCACACTTACTAGTGTATCCATCTTATCTTCTTCCTTGGATTCTTATTTGAATGTGTTTTTGACTCTTTCCATAGTCTACTGTCATCTCGTTTGCCAAGCTTGCCAGAAGCTCTTCTATTTCTTTATATGTTTATGGGAAACTTATATGCTTCTCTCATGGTTTGAGGATCTTTATCTCTAAGTAAATAAGCCATCTTTCCATCCAAAGCATTACAGTAGGTGGTGACACATACATTTTCATCTAGCCTTAATACTTGAAACAACTTATACATAGCCTTTTTAAATCTAACATTGAATTCAGCAATGCCTTCATTAGCAAAATTTTTCAAACTGTTGAATTCATTCAACATAAAACCAGAATTTATTTTGTCACCATACTGTTCTTTGAAACTTATAAAAAATTCATCCCAAGAATAGATACTATGATCAGGAAAACCTTGGTATCAATCTCTTGCATTCTCAATCAGGGATTGCACAAATAACTTCATCATATCTGCATTTCCAATCTCATAATCATTCATTGTATCAGAAAAGACTTTTAGATACTCTTCACCAGTTATGGCATTATTCCTACTAAATTTGGGAATCTTATCTCTGACCTCATTAGGGATAGGGTTTGGTTGGCTAGGTATACCATCAAAAAATAGTTTCCTATATCTCTCTAAATGAATAGGTCTTCCCTGAAAATTAGTACCAATATTTTGGCCACTGTTACAAATACCTACATTTTGTTGACCACCAGCATTGTTCGATCCACTTCCTCCTGGTTGTGATGCAATTCCTTGAGCTACACCATATGTCTGGGTATTTTTATTACCACTAGTATTTTGAATATTAGAGGTATTTACATGCATGGTTTGAGTGACATTTTTTAAATTGGTATAAACTAGAGAACTTAAGAAAGCAATCTTTCTTTTCATCTCTACAACAACAACTTCTAATTCTGCCCTTTCCAAATATTTTGCAATATCATCTTTAGCCTTTCTAGCCCTTTCCAATTCCATATCAATTGAGAACATATCCTGAGACATACCCTCTTCAACCTTAGGCTCAAAAAATTTAATGCCAGTGAGCTTTTGTTTTCCTTTATCAACATCTGTTTGTCTAGCATTAGTTGTTGATATATTTTGTGTAGATATTTGAGAGTTAGGAGGCTTTTGAGTTTCATAATTAATTACTTGCCTCACCACATGGAAAGTATCATTGGAAATATTTTTCTTAAGAAAGTGTTCTCTTTCCTGGAAATCTTTTCTCAAGGTGTCTACATCTCCAAAAAGTTCTTTATTCAAACCACAGAATCCCTCATTTGCACCTTGAGCTGCCAATTTTAATTGAGCAACTCACTTCTTCAAATTTTCTCTTTCAGTGATGGCATTTATAATTTGTTCCTCTCTAGCCTCATCATTCTTCTGCTTGATAAGCAGTAGTTCATCTAATTCCCTCTTCAAAAGCTCATTATGTTTGAGGACTCCTTCAATATAAGAACTGGAAGAATCATATATATTCATTAGATTAGCTCCCTTTTGGTCTTCGACTTGTTCATAAGGGATACCCTTGAAATAGGATGATGTCTCCCCCTTTTCTTGATATACATTCTTTGGTCTAGGGTTAAATATATCCTCAAAGTAACTAGTAGTGTCAGACTCGGGATTCAAAGGTTCATTTATTTCTTTCTCAGGGATAGTACCTAAGGACTGACTAGGACCTACAGATCTAGGCTTCCAAGAGATGTTGTTATAATATTCTCCCTTCCTAGAATGGTTCCTTATAGAATTTTTAGAAACATCACCGTCTAATGTTGCTTGAGAGTGATTCTTTGTGTTTGCTTTTGCATTCCTCATCTTATCTGAAATGAAATTTCACACACTTGATCTGCTAATGTTCCCCTTAGAAACTATAGAAGTTGAGAAATCCAACTTCACAGAACCCGAAGAACACCTGCATGCAAGAAACTTGTTGCAATGGAGAAGCTAGAAGAGGGAAAGAGAAAAACTCAGAAGTTGCTCATAAAGTGAGAGAAAAATTATAATATGAATTAATCAAAAAAGAACTACAAAGTTCAACCTATAAAGGTGAATGAAACCTTAAAAACTAGAAAATCTAGGTTGCACATTAATAATTAATATAAATATTAATTATAATGCACCTAAGAGAAAGCTTAAGTAAACTGGAGTAATAAACAACTTAATTAATTAAATCAAAGTGATCTAATTAATAAGTGTAAACAGATAATTACTCTAACACCCCCCCCTTAAGATAAGCTCATGAGATAAGCTAACCTAGCATAGCTATGAAAGTAGGAACATGGGTCCCAGCAACAAGGCCTAATCAGGTACCCAAGCACAACCAAATCTCCATAAAGTAGAGAAATAGAGAAAACCACATGGGAAAAACCCTACTCCAAGAAGAGATAGAAAAAAATGCAAAGAAGAATGGCTCAAGAGACTCTCTCAAAACCATAAGTACAATAAAACCCCCCACGAGAGAGGGATGAGACACCAAAGCCCGCTAGAATGATGGAACCCATGTAGGAATGATCAAACCAATGGAACTCCAATGTGGAAGAAATAGAGGCACAGAGCAACAAGGAAACCCCTGAATGAGAGGTGAAACTAGAAGGCCAAGCTGGTGCTCAAAGGAGAATGAATGAGACTCTTGGAATGGAATCCCCAATGAAGGTGGGCCAATAGATGGGCTGAATCTATTAGCTGGGAGGAGATGAATGTCCTTGGATATGCCCTCAACAACTAGAGTGGAAGGCTCGATGCAGGGAGTGACCATAACAAGGACTGCTAAAGAAGAATCATGCTAAAAAAATGTAGGCACAATAGGAGGAGGAGGTGGAGAAGCCACAACACTGATCTCAAGAGCAACACAGAAGTCCAGGTGACCTGACTTCTTCTCACTAGGCACTTGTGAAGTAGGAGAGATATTCTCTGACATTGGAGATGGTGGACCAAAATGGGAGAAGGAGTACAAGCGGGTGGCATGATTAACTATCCCTATAGAAACAATTTGGCCAGTCACACTATCTCTGATGTGTACATAATCTACAGTGAACTCAATTGTCTTCTCTGTCCCACTGTGAGTAATCTGATAAATGGAGAGAAGGTTCGATGACAAGGATGGAACACATAGTACATCATGGAATGCACCACCATCAATGTCAATAGAACCTTACCCACACACAGGCATAATAGTGTCATTCCCCATCAAGATGTGTGGGGTAGGAGAGGCCACAAAAGATGAGAAGGAACTCTGAGAAGATTCCATATGATGTGAAGCACCAGAATCCAACAACCACCTAGAAGATGGAGCTATAGCAAATGCACATAAGGCATGACCCTTTCCATTGTCTAACTCATCTACCTGAGAAGATGATAAAGAAGACCATCGAGAAGAGGAAGGAGTATCAATCTTGCTCTTATGAAGAAGAGCTATCAAATCAACAATCTATTGGGCATATCCATCTACCTTCTTCTGAAAGAACTGAGATTCATCATGATTGAACTTATTGTGATAAGTACACTTAGGTTTGTCAGTCTTTGATTTCCCCTTAGGTGAAGGAGGTGGGCTAGAGGAATTTTGAGAAGGGGAATCCTTCCAAGATGATGTGGTTGATGATACCTATCTTTGATTCGACTTCCATGAAGATGGGTGAGAAACTAAGGCATGGATCATAGAGCTGGAAGCATCATTCAACTATTGAAGCTTTGACTGCTCTTGAGTGAAGCGATCATAGAAGGCCACAAAGGAAGGCATATTGTGCCTAGGACCAAAGAATCCATAGTGGAATAGAAAGTGGAGGAGAAAATCTGGAATTGTTCGTTAAGCTTTGAGAGTATCAGGAAGATACACTCATCATCTGATTTGGTCTTCCCACATCCCTATAAAAGTGATCGAAGAGCATTGAAATTCATCAAGAAGTCCTCAATGGTGGAAAAACTATCAAGAGACAAAGTGGTCAACTCTGCATCAAGCTGTAGTGCCCGAAACTCATTCACTGTGCAAAACAAATCTGAAAACTTGCCCCAAATAGCCTGAGGAATGGTCAAACCATCCAAGTGAAATAGGTGACTGTTAGAGATGTTCAGTTCAATCAAGTCCATGGCTTCATCCATTTTGTTTGTGTGCTGTAGAAACTCAAAAGGGCACTACAGGATAGGTTGGTGCTCATCCAGACATGACCATAAGCTACGTGACATAAGTAGCCTGGTTTTGTGTGCTTTCCAGGTGTGATAATTATGTGGTGTCAGCCGGGCCACAGAGGGGTCCAACATTGAGAGAGGAATAAGATGGAAGAAAAAGGTTCTTTTCTGAAGTAAATTATAGAAAGGAAAATGCACCCCCATAATGTATATAATCCTATCCCCTGTACACTAAAGAAACAACTATAGAAAGCACAGAAAGCTAGAAGAAAACCTGGACGCCAGATGCAGAGATGGAGGAATCTGAAGCCTCTACTTCAATTTCAAAAACAAGAGCTCAAATGGCCAAATCAGAAAAAAAAGACCAGTGTCATCATGTCTGACTTAGAAGTAGCTTTCTGACGATATTTTGTTTTTTGAAAATGGACACCGTATGCACAAGATACAACCAAAAAACTAACAACACCTCCAAAGAAAGAGCTCTCTAGAAAAAAATAGAGACGGGATATAATTTGATGGTCAAATGACCATCATAGCACTGGAAAAAAAATTGACAGTCGTATGGTCATCAAAAGACCGTCCGTAAAAAAAAAGTATCGGTCGCTGGAAAAATTCAAAAATGACCAGAAAATTGTAAAAATTACTAGAAAATTTTGGTTGGCAAGTAACGTCACCAGTGGCTTCCGGGCGGTGGTGGGTGGGTGGCTCTAGCTGGTAGATGTGGCAGCTGGGTGGCATGATGGTGGCTCCTAGGTGACTCCTAGGTGGTGCAGCACTGATGGTGGCTACTGGTGGTCTGTGGGTGGTGCGATGGTGGGGGGCCAGGTGCGGGCTAGGCCAGGGTGGTGCGATGGTGTTGCTACAGGCTATGTCTAGCTATGCCACAAAAACCCTAAAAAAAGTTTTTTTTTAAATTTTTCTCAATTTGCGTGTCGTACGGCCTAGGAGGGAGACTTTTTTCCCAGAGGTCACTGTGGCCAAAAAATGCAAAATTTATATAAATTCTTACTCTCCTATGCCTTCTAAGCGTGATGGTGGCATTCATTTTTTCTTAAAGTGCTCCAAAAAAGAGTGCCTCCTCCAGATTGAAGAAAAAACCCTAGAGAAGCTATGGTTTTTGTCTTCGAATCATGGCTTCAAGACCTCCAAACCAGGTAGCAGTAGGGAAGCTCTGATACCATGTAGAAGTTGAGAAATCCAACTTCACATAATCCAAAGAACACCTGCATGCAAGAAACCTGTTGCAATGGAGAAGCTGGAAGAGGGAAAGAGAAAAACTCAGAAGTTTCTCAGAAAGTGAGAGCAAAATTATAATCTGAATTAATCAAAAAAGAACTACAAATTTCAACCTATAAAGGTGAACAAAACCCTAAAAACTAGAAAAGTTAGGTTGCACACTAATAATTAATATAAATATTAAAATTATAATGCACCTAAGAGAAAGCTTCAGTAAACTAGAGTAATAAAAAACTTAATTAAGTAAATCAAAGTGATCTAATTAATAAGCGTAAATAGATAATTACTTTAACAGAAAAACTATAACCAATAACTCAAAGTCGCCTCCCAAAAAACTTTTGGGAATAAAATAATGAAAATTCACTCTGACAATGATATTAGAGGATATGATTCAATAAGGTGCAATACACAACTTGTGATTTCAAAAATTAGACTTCAATGAATCTATGTATATGAAATATTATCTTCAGACTAACCTTTCATGCATTCCTTGAAGGAAATCCCCAGTAGAGTCACCATTTTCTGTTAGTTCCTTTTCTTGTTGACATATGAAATACTCTCAATGAGCTTGCTCTATTTATCCTAGACATTGATCAAGCAAGATATAGAATGATAGAAATAGGGTTTTAAAATCCTCTACACTTTGAGCTCCATAAACTTAGGTGGGAATACCCTTCTAGCTTAAGATAATCAAATCACAGGATCATTCAAGAAAATATGAATAGAATTACAAGGATTGACCAATGTAACATTTATTGGACAGATCAAACATAAAGGTAAAGATCAATTTTAATAGTGATAGTCAACTATTTCAAAGGAAAATAGACCAGTGCTTAATCCTAGGGTATGGAGTCACTTCTGAATAGCTTTAACCAATTTTCTCATGAACATGAATTTAAGACAACTAAAGAATCTGACATAAACATAGATATACCTTATATATCTATCCTCACACATATAACAAATTAGTTCATCAAAATCATTATAAACCCTAAATCTCACTGAAACAACCCTAAGGCAATTTTAATCTTTCCTTGAAAGAACCCTAAAACTATTTCAAAATGTGCCTAACAGATGTATAAATTGAACATTCCTTAAACATTCAATTTAAATAAAATTTAGAAAACCATAATGAAGACAAAATATTCATCATATGTTTAAGAAACTATTGATGGATTTCATTTGTATTCATAATCAAAATTGCTATTACACTCAATAGTAATTTCAAAACCCTACTCAAAATATATAGCTCTTAAACCAGAGTTTATACAATTAAACTTGTACTCCCAAATGAAAAATGGCTATCCTTTTCCCAGTAGTCTCGGAATCATTTTATAACTAAGGATGCAAAAAGCTATGGACTACATGGGAAAGATTTACAAATTCTTTTACAACAACTTTTGCAACTAATATAAAAACAAAAGTTATAACAGAACATAGGTGGCAAAGGTTGGCAAAGTCTGAGCAACGTTTGTTGTTCCAGTTTGACAATATCCTCCTTATCCTTTTTGCTTCACTTTCCACCTGTTCACTTCCTTAGCGATGGGCCAATCAAAAGTCTTTTCTTGTTCCAGCTTTGCAGTAGCTTCTGTCCATCTGGCATCAACGGTTGTTCTGGCCTCAGAAACAAACTTTGCCATATCTCTTTCAACCTTGAAGAGATTGTTAATCAGTTCATTGTAATATTCACCATTGGTATCCTTCTCTAGGTGCTGCTTCATCTCCTCATCCTTAAATATCCTATCAAACAATCTATCCAATATGATTATGGCTTCAAAACACCAGCTTCATCATATATCTTTGGGATCAAGAGAGGGCATTTCTCACCAAATAGTTGTAGTTTATTATTTATTAAGTTAGTTTTTCCATTGAAGAAGGAAAAAGTGTCATTTAGTTCACTAATCATTTCAATGGTATCTGTGATTTTATCAGGAAAATCATCACTGTATAACATAGTTGTCTTCAATTTTTCCATCAGCATGTCTCTTCCTGACCAAGTCTTGAATGTAGGCTCCAAAAATAACATAACTTCAGCAACTGTCCTTGAGGCTTCTTGCAATGAGCCATATAATGTATATACTATGTCAGTCTTTTGTTTTAAAACATCAATTTGATGTTGAATTATGGGAAATATGATAGACATGATATTTATACTTTGTCCTTGTGAAAGCTCCTTAGACTGGCCTTCTGCCATTACTGAATCTTCTTTTGTCTTTGTGGCATCATCTATTTCAACTTTTGCTACTTCCTGGGGAACTAGAGTTTTCTCTTTCTTACTCTCCACTAATTCCTCCTTCAATTTTGTAATTTTTTCCTCTAGGGAGTGATTGTGAATAACATTTACCTCATACTTCTTTGCCAATGCCATCATCTGGCCAAAAGTTGTTTCATCCCTTTTAGACAAATCATCAACCTTTGCTAGGTTCATGAAGGACACTTGGGTCATTAACTGAGCTATCTCAGCATTAGTGGTATTTTGTAGATTCCAAACCATCATGTCTACTCTCTTTTCCTCTCTTATGGTCATAACTAGAGGCTTTTGTGTAGTAGGGGCCAATGACCAAATAGCTAGAGTCTTGGATTTAGGATCAAACTTTGATCCTTTCAATACCTCTTCAATTTCAAACTTTGTTTTCATTAAGGGGTCTTCTTGCCTCCTGATCTAGTCAATGATAAAAGTGGATCATAAGTCCCAATCTAGCATTAATAGAACCCCACTATTCTACACCAACAGTCTTGCTTGATCCATAGTAATCAACTCACTCTCAGGATCATAATCCTAGAGTGTCTTCACAATCTCTTCATTTTTATCTTCCTTACCTTCTCCTGTGATCAGGTTTTTCTTTAAATCCTTCTTCTTCATTTTGATTAAGAAGCTCTTGAATTCTTCATACTTTATGAATTCATCATCTTTCATGAATTAACTTGCCATCATTACTCTTTCATCAATTTCTCTAAACAATACCATTTGATTATCCCCTTGACCTTCATCTTGGGGCTCCTTTTGCATTTGCCTTTTTAGCTTCCTGAAATATTTTCCATGCTCTGGTATTACAGCCTTGGCCATTTTCATCCTAACCTACATCATCTTATGCTCTATTCTCTATTTTTTCTTGGGTGGCTCTCTAGCAGAAGTATCCTCTTCACCCACCTCTTCTTCTTCTTGGTGATTTTCTTCCTATTGTTCTTGATGTTCCTTGTCATGTAGTGCAACAGAAATTGGGGATCCTTGAGATTGTGCATCTTTGGCACTGAGCTATGGTACTTGTGCCATTAATGTATCATAAGACTTAAGCATTTCCTCCATTCTCTGTAAGTATGGGAGGTTAAGGAAAAACAAGAAAAAGTCTTGTTTGATTCTTTCCAGTCGGCTTCTGCCCTGAGAAGATTATTCCACTTTCTTCTTCTTTCCTAGACTTCATGCCTATCCAGTTTGTTTCTCATAATGTCTTCATCATCCAGTGGCTCATGATCTCTAATTTTTTGTTAAGGGGTCATAGATTCCAGGGCTATTCTTACAAACTATTTTGGATCATAGAACCTAGCAATTGCTAGACACATTCTATATTACTTTAGGAAATTGTTGATTAGATCAAAAACTCTCTTCCCAATAGAGAAATCAAAACTAACCCATAACCTAGGGACAAAAGTACCCATTTTATGCCCTTATAAAAACTCTGTCAACCCAAGTAATTTGCCAGACAAACTCTAAGAAAGAAACCCTAAGAGGCACAAACTTAGGGAGAATGTGAGGTGGTTGTGTACAACCATATACCCTTATGACAGTAATATGATCAAAGAAGAAAAAATACCCCAGTTGTGAGTAATTGTCCAATTTGGAAAAAAATCCCAAGGTCTTAAGACTCTTTTGACCTCATTTGGAAATCTCTCCCTATCAGTTCCTAGTAAGTCAAAAATTGGATCCACAATCCAATTATAAAAGCATACAAAAGATGGATTCATTGATGAACTATCACATACCTGTGTCAACCTTTGGATTGGTGCATTGACACCATATTCTGAAAGAAACAATTCAATCTCTTTATCCATGGACTCCCTGTTAAAATATAGAATCATACACATTAAATGAAAATAATGCTTAAAGGTTGGTACAGGGGCATCCAACTATATTTCTACCAATACAGCAGGTATAGCTTCAACTATGTATACCACATAATCATAATCGGTGTTGACCTTCGGGTGCTGGATATTCATGGCCATCATGAGCACATCTTGGGGTATAGTTGAATCTCCATCAAAACCTAACACTGTAGTTAGGCTATATACTGTGCATTTTATATAGTGGTGAAAGAGGGATAATTCAAAAGGTGGTTTGAGGTTAAATGGGACTTTCACAAAATTCCCATCCACCCTAGGCATATATCTGGGCATATCAAACTTTTTGATTAATTTCTCCCTTTTTTTGTAATCCTCCTGAATTTTTTCCAACTCAATCTCTATGCATAATGCACCAGTGATCCCAAAGACCTCTACTACTGATCTCCTATCTATGGATACTAAGGTCTCTTTGTTTTTCTTTCAGATTACCCTAGCTATTGGGCAATAATTCTTAGCAAGTTCCCTGATTAACCCTATATCCACATATATATTAGGCACAATCAACTTTTCCATATTTAACTCCCAGGGATTGCAAATAGGAACTAGCTTAATCCTATTATTCCAAGAATAATGGAACAAAGTGTTACCAGAGAAGTTTGGAGTGATCGAGTTTCTGCATTGGCACCATCTATCTTTCCATTCATCCCATTTAGCACTGTTTGTGTTTGATGTCCCAGGCAGCGAATCAACAAATTCCTCTATATATTTCTTTGCTATAACTTTCTTCTTTTTAGAACCTTAGAGCCATCAAATCAGTGTCTCATCCACTTGAATGCCAAATTATCATACTTTCAGTGTCACGCAATCATCTCTCTATAACTAATGCTACCATTAATTCACACTTTATGATCCCTACTAGAAAAGAGTACACACTTTTCCTCTTTTTTCACTCATAAGCCTAAAATAAGCCACTTGTCAATTTTTTGCTAACCCGATGTACCTTGTTTATATTACAAATTGTCCTTGCAAGTGAGCGACAAGACCTTTTCTATTATGCACTTTACTTAGTCGCTCACTCGCACTGCAAAATATTTTAGTTTATAAACATTAGCGAGTGAGAGATGACCCTTTTCCATCATAGTCACATACTCCTTGCTGAAATTTCCTTATGAATGAATCCTTAGCGACTGAGCGAGTGCCTTCACCAAATCTTAAAAATGTATTAATCGCTCACTCACTAATCCCTTTTGTCTTAAATTTCTTTATGGACGACTGAGTGAAAACTTTAAATTTTATTCATCGCGCACTTGCGGGCTTGAAATCTTAACCAACACACTGTCTGCGAGTGAGCGGTAGTCAACATGCTTTCTTAATCGCACACCTGCTAGTACTTGTTCACTTGACTTTATTCATGGGTGAGTGGGCGATAGTTTTTTTCTTTCTTCCTTTCATTACGCACTCGCGAGCTCATCATTTCAAACTGAAAATTCTTGGTGAGTGAGCGAGAACAAAGCTGATCTCTTAGTCACACACTCGTGCACTTTAAAACACTAAAAAATTCATGTGTGACTGAGTGAAAAGAACCATCTTGATCTGACGAGCAGAACATATTGCATCACATACTCACATTGCAAAAAACACAACAGTTAAGACTTAGGTGAGTGGGTGACATCTAAAAATATGAATCCCTCGCGCACTCGCGAGCTCAAATGATATTCACAAAAAATTAGCCCAGGTGAGTGACTAAACCTTTTTTACATCACTTGCCCAGTCGCTGACCAAAAGATAAAGACCTAAGACCACCGCGACTGTGCGATTAATACCATTTAATGACCAAGTTGCTTACTCGCACACCCAACTTGACTTAACAAAATATGATCGCGACTACATGATTCATACCAAAATGACTCATCGCTCACTTGTTCACTTAAAAAGACACTTTAAAAGATCATCATGGGTGTGCGACTAAAACTTGGGACAAGGAAATTTGAAGACTTAACCACAAAATTGAATTTTTGACATGAAGAGAGATGAAATTTGAACCAGAACACGTGGGAAAAGGGCCAAAGATTTCAAATTTGAATTTTTTTAATATGCAATGCTAACAAGACCTACTAAGGAAACAAGTCATGAGTGACAGAAAGCTCTAATCGAGAATCAAGAAACCAAGGATGATTAGGCTATTGAGAGCATAGAACCAATTATCATCACAAATGTTGAATTGGACCAAGAGGAACTAGATACCATAGCCAATAAGGATATGGATGTTGCAGATGAGACATAGTTGGAGACCACTATGGAAAACATTGTGGACAACATAATCATTGACATAACCGATGATCCAACAAAATAATTACAGCAAGATGAAGATGTCACTGTTGACAAGGACAAGATTGATGAACAAGATACTACAATTGACACTTCATAGGTGAACATACCAGGAAACATGCCAATATTTATGCAAGCCATCAATATACTTCAAGAAAAAGACAAATCACCTGACAAAGATTCAAGCATTCCTGAGGATGCAGGGGATGAGGGAAAGAAAGACAACACCGATGACCAGAATGTCATCAGAGACACTCAAATTATAACCAAAACTAACAATGTTACAAAAGGAGATTCAAAGCAAATAGATAGAGACACTACAGAGAAGGATGCATAGACAAAGGAAGATGAAGTACATAAGGATACTGATGAAGGATCTAAAACAAAAGATGGAATTCCTGAGGAAATCAAAAAATTTGCCAAGGTTGATGTGGAGACATCCACTCAAAACCAACAAGTTGACACCAAGGCACAAAAAAAAAAGAGGAAACACCCCAAATCACTTCATCTAGCACAA
>MU223475.1:4587800-4601530 GCA_018584345.1 Thuja plicata
TGGTCCTACATTCAAGTGAAACTCAGAAGAAGAAGAAGAAATCCAAAAAGACTAAGTTGGAAGTCACTCTAGATGAGATAATTGAGATACCCAAATGTGACCCAACTACACTAGACTATGAAGCACTAAAAGAGTACAGTGAAATATGCCAAAGGAAGGTACTACATGAGAAGATAAGAAAGAAACACAGAGAATCCATGGTACTAGAGACAACTAGGGACATCTTGCATTAGATTGTACCCAATGTTAATGTTGATCACAATAAATCTATCCTTGATCAACTAGACACTCTCATTGAGGCCAACACAACATAGAATATTGATGCAGAAAAGGTAATTGAAGAGAGAGAAGAGCATAAATATCAGCACAAACTTATTGAAAAGATCAACCAAGAAGTGATAGAAAACAGGGTAAAGCTTTTAGAATTAGTAAGTGAATTAGATCTAATAATTGCTGAAGTTATTTCCTTGATACAACAATTGAGCACAATTGATAAATCAAGGATCATAGTGATAAAATAGAAAATTTAGATTTTGATCTAGCTACAAGTGTTAAAGGCTTAACCACCAATGACAATGCAATAAAGTTGAATTATGAGAAAATTGTTGAGATCAAACAGTTAAGACAGGAACTTTGGGAAGCAGAAACATAGTTTAGGGAAGAGGTTACCGAGCTCCAGGCTCAACTTCTATCAAATATAACACTACTTCAACAACATATTAGTTCGGAAAGGCAACTAATAGCCACCCCTGAGATGTCTGTAGCAGACAACATCTACGATATGCATGCAAGAATCACACTCATCCACATTGCTCTAGAAAACCTGAAGGAAAAATGGGAGAAGATGATGTAGGACATGAAGTCCTCACACTCTCATATTTTTTATAAGATATAGGTATAAACATTTTCCCTTAATATCAAAAAAGGGGGAAATTAATGATATGTACAGATGGGAAACTATACAATACATAAAAAAATAAAAAAGGGGAATATAATGATATGATATGATATATACAACACAAGGTGAAAAATATTAAAGTATCATGTACATACACTTATACTATACCGGCATATTCATAGGGGGAGTCATGAAATGAATAAGGAATATATATGGTGTTCATACTAAACATTTTGTTAGTATTTTACACATATCAATTTTTGATACTAATGTCAAAGGGGGGGATTGATGACATTATTTTTCCATTAGTATGCAAAGAAGATCTTCGATAAACATACACCAAAAGATAGGACAAGAGAAAATTGAAAATATAGATATCAGAGATCACCAAAAATTGCTAAGTACAAAGAAAACCGATGACACAGTTTTGTGTGTAAACTAAAAAATGCAAAGTGAAAAGGATAAAGAGGAACCTGGCAGTGGAACCCAGTGAGAAGGATATAGTGTAACCTGAGAGAATAGTCAAAGTGGTACTTGGGAGACAGTTCAAGAAAAGAACACCGAGAGATAGTCAAACTGATTTCAAAGCATCACCGACCGACAAAAACTAAAAGTCAGTTGAAGCCCGCAAATACTGGATTTGACTTCCACATCAGATAAAACATTCATATTCTATTTATAGAGTCTTGATTTGTTTTAAAACCATTACTTTAGGGACAAGTAACATTATTGTAAGTGTTTTAATCAGTCTAACTGATTTAAAACACATGGACTAAAAGATCAAGGTCAAGTTGTAAACCTATGATCTTAGAGTTAATATTGTTTTATGTGAAACTTAATTAGGTCAATCTATCTTATAGATAGATGTTGTAATCATTCACTATGATGGATGAGAGGATAAATGTAGCCTACGAGCACATCTATGGATCAGACTAAACATTTCAAGAACCAGAACATAAAAAGGTGAATTTGGTTATCAAGAACCAAGAAAAGAGGCTACCAAGAAACAGAGGTATTATTCAATCACATTAGGTGATACACTTATACATGTAATATTAAATGGATTTGTAATCAGAAATAGGAGATTGCATGTACTCAGGTCAAAGTGTAATTTGCTTAAATTCTAACAAGTGAAGCAAAGTGTAAAAATACTTTCAAGGAAGGTGAATTTAACCATCCAATTGTAAATCTCTTAACCGAGTGCACACTAAATAGTGTTGCTAAAGCTCTTAACAGATTTGACTTTAACATGTCTGCATAGATACTCCTAATAAGGTATATCATCAGAAGTGATCAAATTGTAAGTCTTAACTGGTCCCTTCCAATCTGCAGATAGTGAAGAATTTGTGGGTGTCATCTCCACTGCAGTTTTTACTTCCTAATAGGATTTTTCTCCATTATCATATGTTGTGTTCTGTTTCAATTACTTTCATGAATGCTTCTATGAATGTTCACATGTTTGATTAAGTTAAACGAATTGATATATCTTACATCAAGATAGTAAAGAACAGATGATTGGATAAACAATTGATTACTCAAAGGATAAAGGTTAACTAATATAAAAGTTTTAGAGGTACTGATTCACCCCTCCCCTCTTAGTACACACTTCCCATTAATTCCAATAGTTCATATCCTTCTTCATTCTTTTGACACATAACATCAGCTATGGTGTGAAAGGAGGCAAATGAAAATATCTGAAATGGTTTGGAAAAATCTAGAGATTTAAGCATAGGAGCCTCCTTGATTTCCCTCTTTACAGCTACAAATGCATCCAATGCTTCATTTGTCCAATCTAATTTTGCACCCTTTTTCAACATCCTAGATATGGGTTTTACAATTTCAGCAAAATTAGAGATAAATCTCCTTAAAAAAATTATTTTCCCGAAGAACGACTGAATAACCTTCACAGTTTTAGGGATTAGAATCTTATCAATGAAAGTAACTCTCTCAGGGTTAATCTTTACAACTTCTTTAGATAGTATATGCCCTAGTAACTTTCCTTTTGTCACACCAAATTTATATTTTTTTTAGGATTCAAAGATATACCATACTCTAGGGCCTTCAATACTATTTTTCCAAATGGTTACAATGGTTTTCAGCCCTTTTAGAATATCCAGTCAAGTCATCCTAGTACACTGCCATAATTCTATAGATCAGTTCTGAAAATACTACATCCATGGCTCTTTGGAAAGTGGCCATGTTATGCCCTGCATCCCCGTCCCTATATTTTGTGTGCAAAATGTTGGGTCCCCCTTTTTTCTTTTGCCTGCTTTTGCTTTGCAGGCTTTGCCTTGTCTTCCTTTTCCTTTTGTTTTCTTTCTCTAGGGTTTTCTTCCCCGGCGTGTCATTTTATTGTTTGTTTTCTGTCTCCGGGACTTCGGTCCCGGAGGTTGCCTTTTGTTGGGAGCCAGACTCCAGACTCTGGGATTCTTCGTCATGATGTTCTTAGGTATATCATCATGAGGAATCCCCGGGCCCAGAGTCCAGAGGTTTTGCCTGTCTAGAGGTCGCCAGAAGGCGAAGGATTGCCTTTTTACCGTGGGTATAAATGGGTCTTATCTGTCACTTTCACACTTACTGCGATTAAAACCTTTGAGCACTTAGAGTGAATTAGAGTGATTTTAAAGTGATTAATAGAGTGTTTGCAGAGAATTTGTGATAATCAAAGTTTAACACCTTCTGTGTTCTCAGGCAATTGCGAGTGCTTCGTGGTGGTGATTTTGACAGTTCAACAACTCAGGCTCCCGTGGTAATCTTCCCTTTCTTCCGCCTTCTGTGTTTTCAAGTTGGTGCTTTCGCCTTTCCCCTCTCTCTGCTTTGCTTCTGCCTGCTAGTTTTTCTTCAATTTTCATTTCATTTTTGTTTGTCTGGTTGTGCTTTTCTTCTCTCTGTTTCGTCTGGTTCGGTCCTTTATTTCTAGTTTTTGCCACCCGTTGGTGGGTCGGCTCTGCCAGAGGGTCATCTGCCCTTTGTGCAGAAGTTGTCTTTCTGTAAATAATGTAAAATATGTAAATAGTGTAAATAATGTAAATGGTTGTATATATTTGTTTCCGCCTTGTCTGGTTTCCCGTGTAAGTCTTCACGTTGTATGTTCATGTATATATGTATTATAGTTGTAAAACCCCTGTATATCTCCTTCTGTTCTCTGTATATATCCCTTGGCTTCATGTATATCCTTCCAGGTAACTCGACATGCTGGTCGAGTCGCCTTTGCTTCTAGTTTTCACCTTCGAGTTTGCTTCGAGGCAGAAAACCACCTGTTTGAAACTTGGCTTTTGGCTGGTTTCAAATAGGTGGTTTTCTCTCTCCTCCATCAAGGCTATCAGAACCTCATTTATGTCCCATGCACGTAATCAATTCTAGCCAAGTGGCTTTCCCTTTTCGCGCGTTCAGATAGTTGGCTCCGCCGTCATCGCCATCACATCTATTTAATGCCAATGCACATAGCGTTAGAATGTGGGCTCGACAACTTGCCTTTTCATACGTCTTTACTAATGGTCATTTCTCTAAGCTTCGGGCCTCTTACCACCATCCATCCTGTGTCTTTTCCAATCGTGATGAAATTCCCCAGACCTGGATGTGTTGATACTTTAAGTTTATGCTATGTTTTGCTTTTGGGTTATCTTTACATGATACTAACTTTTCAGGAAAAGCAAACACCGCGGTGATAAGATCTCCGGACCCTGGAGTAACTATTTTATTTTAATAAAAATATTCTGACGGTCGCTTTGTCTTGCAGGTTCCCGGACTTCGTCTTCCAAATATGTCAGAAGCGTCTACATCATCTCCTCCCGGAAGTTTGGAACTACCCACAGCGATGGAGACCAGGGCAGCTATAAAATCTAAGATGGAGAGGACCCTAGAGAAATTGCCCCTCACCATGAAGTTTGTGCAGAACAACGTCATTACGGGCTCAAAGATTGAGTCCAAGGTTAAACTCATAACTGACACTAGCGTCATAACTTGGGCAGAGATGCAAGCCTTAGTAAAAGTAATGCACATCCAGTGACAAGCTGGGGATCAATTAGCAATCAACGTCGGAGGTTCTGGGATCCTCCGGGCAGCCTGCTTTTCATGCTCCATGCAATCCCCGGAGCTTATTCTAACACTGGCCGCCAACTACAATTCTTCCGTCTGGGCCATCATGCTTGCGGCAACAGAACCTACAGGATACCCCACTCCACTGGTGTCCCTCGACCCAGACACATTCCAGGCGGGATTAGGAATTCCACAATTCGACAGAGCCACAGTCATTATGAGGGTTGATGCCTTAGACCAATTTACTCAACTAGAGGATGTTGCCCAGGTGTACCTGAATACCCACTGGCTAAAGGCCCTGAAGAGGGACCCAAAGAGAATGAAGATATAAATCCCCTGCTCTGAGTTCAAGGAGAGCATCAAGATGGGGATAATAGCATTATCGCGGGTATTTGGGAAACCCTCCACCCAGGAGTTCACAAAATGGATGTACTACTTCCTCCTCGGCATCTTCACCAAGGGAGAATTCTTTGACTAGGCCGCAATAATCTCTAATCACGTCGACTCTTAGTTCCTCTAGGTGGAGAGGAAAAAGAGGTTCTATATGTCTTCTTACATTTTCTGGGCCCTAGCCCAGCAGAGGCCCCATTCTAATGGCCTACTTACAGATGACGTGCTCGGGATGGGCCCAGAACAAAAAGTGTCATGGGACCATTTCCCACAAATTCAATGGGAGGCCAGCTTCCCCAGTTTCTGCCGAGTAAATGATGCATTCATTTACTACCATCTGCTCACACCCACCCGAGATGCTGGATACCGCCTGTCCACTGAGGTGATGAAGTTAGTTAGTAGCTATGCGCACTACTACATTTAGTTCCAGCAGCATACGTACATTAGGGTCGCCGACTTCTCTGGGAAACCCTACTTGTTTCCCAGGCACTGCGGGGACAAGATCGTGCTGCTAGAATATTGCAGACAAATGATGGAATTGCACACCTTCTTTGGCCTCAAGAAGGTCCCCAACATCTCATTCCCAATCACCTGTGGGAACTACACCTGCAGTCTGGCCACCGCGAAGGAGGCAGACAATGAGCTGAAAAGTTATAACTTGCAGGAATTCTATCTAGTGTGGAAGAACTTTGATCCGCATGGAAAAATAGCGACGGCGATGCCCCGGGCTTCGGAGCCCCATCAAATACACATGGAGGACTTCTGGGAAGACTGCCAAGACAATGTGGATGTGCAAAGCTGGCATTACATCAGAATGACAGCTGAAATGATGCAGGAACTGAACCTCCAGAGATTCCCTCTGGGATTTTCTAACGCCGCCCACACCATAGATCCCCAGTACAAAGAAAAGGGGATCGATAAAATGACACTATCGGTAATGGATTGGGCCACCCAGGAGGGGCCCACAATTGAGGACTTCACTCGGGATGTGGTCGAGCGAAGTCATGCCTATTTTAAGAGGGTATGCCTCGGGAGTATGCGTCAAGCTCCCCAACTGGCACCAAAATTAGCACCACTACTGGTACCAAGATTGACCCCGGGGGCCGGGACTTCTTCACAAGGCGCAGACAAAGGAAAGGGAATAGCTACAACACCCTCCATGTAGGAAGGCCCCATTCAGGAATAGATCAAGCAATTTGTGGCAGCCTCCCAGCAAATGAGGGAGCATTTAATAATGAGGCTGGCCACTCCCCCGCTCATGGCCAGACTAATTCATCCTCCTTCCTCCCCATCACTAGCAGCCTTAATAGTCAAGGAAATGAAGGTGGATCCCATGGAGGCAGTAGAAATAGTAGATGCGGGGCCACCTTTGGTCACCTAGAGGAAAAGGAAGCACATCAAATAGCCCAAGGCAGAACTGGCCCCAGTGGCGTCCCTCCCCCGAGAAGTGGAGATCCTTTCTTCCAGTTCCCTGAAACCAGAGAAAGAAGCAGAGTCGGTAGAGGTCCCAGCCAGTCCCCCTCCTGAAGAAGAGTTCAATGTATTTACGACTGATGATTTTGGGAATTTGCAGGAGGGTGACACACAAGAGGAGATGGAAGTCCTGAAAAAAGAACAAGAGGCTGCGGACCAAGGGGATTTGGAAGAAGAACTTGCACAAGAACAAGGGCAGGAAACAGAAGAAAAAGAGCCAGAACTGGAAATTATCTCCGGGGCCCCAGAAACGCAAGGTCCGGGAGTGGACCAACTAAAGCTAGGCAAACAAATGACATCCGCTGGGGGACCCAGAGCTGGATCTTTAGGAATAACCATAAACCCAGCCACCACATTCCCAAGGCCACTCCCGGGGGCAGCCTTTAGACAGGTTATCACAGCAGCCCAAACTTTAAATCTTGGCCCGATACCTCCCCTACTACCGACAGAAAAAGAAATTCCAGCAGAAGAAGAAGAAGAAGAGAAGCAGCTTGAGAAGGAAATACCCAAAAAAGCCTACCAAGGTCCAGACCCAGCAATAGACATACAGGACAAGGCTGAGGAGATGGAGGTTGAAAAGAATGTTGCTGCAGGAGAAGTTGAGGCAGGGAGGGCGGATGAGGTCTGCGACACTGAGGAGCAATAGCCACCAGGTACTGGGAAAGAATTAGGAGAACAAGTTCTGGTAGGAAGGCCACCTCTCCCACCCCAGTGGCTGATAGAAAGAAAAAAGAGAAAGGCTCAGTCTACTCCAGTGATTCCTCTCTCCCTGGCCGAAATGATGGCCCAAGTTCAGGCCCCGCCGAAGGCGAAGAAAGCCTGGACAGTTCATACTCTGCGAACTGGGCTAGGTGGAGAGACAGTTGCCATCATAGAAACACCTCCCCCAGACGCTGATGAAGCAACCACAGACCCCGCAGACTACAATGTTGCATAGGTATCCCTGGGTAAAAGAGGAAAGCAAGGTGAGGTAGACTTGCTTAAGGAGGCAGCATGGGCAGTTGAAGCCCGATACGAAAAGGAGGCCTAGAGGCTCAAGGCTGAGAAAGAGAAGAATGCAAACCTTATGGGGTTTCTTACCAAGCTAGCCAGACCCATCAATGCCACCCCTCCAGAGACCTCCACATCAGAGGAATTACCGTAGAGCGACATAGACTCCCTGCTAGTAATGAAGAAAAAGGCCCAAGCTATAGATGAATGGGTCGCCCTATAGATAGGAAACACCCAGCATTTCCTAGAATCCACTCTCCCAGACTTGTACATGGCCCGACAAGTTATTCACCAGGCAGAAGCACTCATTGAGTAGTGGGAGAGTGACGCTGAAAATTACCAGGCGTGGAAGGTAGATCTCGAAGAGCTCCTCACCTTGGGAGAAGATATGATTTCTGAATCCAGAATTCTAGGTGAGGAATCATTTGATTTTGTAAGGACTCAGTATGCCAGACTTGACCTCACATTGGAGGTAACCAAGCAAATGGTAGAGTCCTTGCAAGAGAAGGTATACAACGTAAAATATCCTTCTAATTTATTCAATTCTTATGTAACAAAGATTTCCGGGGCTGATCCCCTTAGTACAGATACGTACACCCCCGAAGATTCAGTTTTGGGGAGTTTTGATGAAATAATGCAATCTCGATATCAATCCTCGAAGGGGATAGGCGGGGCTCAAATGGAAAAATTAACCAAAATGATACTTAAGGGCTGTGACCTGGCAAGGATGGCAGATGAATTTGAAGAAAATGTTCCGGAGTTGGGGGAACAAGTTGAAGTAGCCAGGCACAGAAGGGCCAGCCTAAAGGGTGTAGATGAAGACACCATTTCCCGCCTCCTTCAGGCCTTTAATGATAACAAGAAACCTTAAGCTTTCTCCGGAGGTTGGGGAAAAACTCACATTGAGTATTCTTTATTCTTTTTGGGACGTAGGTTCCCAGATCCCGGAGTCCCGGATCCAAGATTTTGTATTCTTTAAAGTGATCCGTGTCCCGGTCCCCAAGGCCGACCGGTCACTTTCAGAGGTGGTTAATAAAACCGTTAGAAGGTAGTTGGGCACATCAAGAGGCATCAGCTCAGCAGTTGGTCTTCTGACAGGGTGGTCTTCTCAAGGCGCCGCTTAGCAGTACATCTGGCACATTGAAGACAGGGCACCGCATTTCCCATTTATGAGGCATGTAGCCTCGGTCCTTGAGGGACCTACTTTCTTCTTTCTCCTCTCTGGCTCTCTTCTCAAGACCGATTCTTCCGATGTATATTCTTATCTTATTCTTCTGACATGACAGACCTATTCCATCTCTAGGTCTTTTGTAGGGTGGCACAGGTAGTACCGGCCCCCAGATATTGTATTTTATTAAAGAATAATGTAAATAGGGTTAGGGTTAGCAGAGAGTTGTATAAATAGGCAAATCGGCCCATTTCCAAGGGTCGGCGAAATTGATGATTTTGTTGTCCGTAGCAATAGAAAAGTAATTCCTGGTTTTAGTTGTAGAGCTCAATGCTCCATTGTTCTGTTCTTGGTAGTTAGATGCCCCCCTGGAGCCGCCATTGTATCACGCACCAGTGCTTGCTGGACTGAATGTTAATGAAGAAGGAAGGATTCTTGGCAATGATGTTGTTGGCACTCTTGCTTTTGAGTTAATGGTATTTCATGTTTTAATGTTCTGTATGTCTCTTACTCTGGTATGTTAAAGTAGATTAACGACCTCTTTATTCCCGCTACTGATAAAATGCTAACTGATGGTTATGTGTTCCTTCGGTATTTAGTGTAGTTTACCAGAGTATTATTGATATTCTGGACATTTTAGCATGACTATAGTTAGATGAAATGATTCTAACCCTGTAGGATCTTTTTTGCTTTATTTGTTAAGTGTAGAACACTCGGGTTAACCTTACTTTGATCGAATCTCCGGAGAGGATGAGTTGAAGAAACCAGCTATCCCCCTTGAAAATAGTCACCTCTCCCAACTGAGCCCCACACCGTCGTGACCCGACACCCAGGTGGTTGAAGGCCCGGAGGATTTATTTTCCCCGGACAACCTTTGCAGGCAGAGTTGGCCGATTTCCCCGGAACCCGGTGACAACTTATGACTATTGGCGTACCCGGTCAGCAAAACCCCGTCAATAGAAACTGGTGCTAGAAGGAGGGCATGAGCTCATCCCCTTCTAGAGATTCTGATTTTATGCCTTCTGAGGGTTCCCCGAGTTGTAGTTTTAGGAGGCAAGCCTTTAGCGGGATTGGGTCTTTTTCCCTAGCTAAATTTGAAAGAGTTCTTAGGTCTACCCTGAATCCCAGAAAGTTTGTCAAACTCGAGCCCCCTGCTCAAAAGAAATGGACCTCTAAAGTCCTACCAGCCACTATTGTCTGGGGATCTACCGTACCACTGAATACCTGAACTCCCCAGATAATCCCGGGAACCAGTACCCAAACTACCCAGCATATAGTTCCCCTAATGGCTGCATATTTTGGAAACACTGGGTCCCCAATGGGCACTTTTCCGGGCGTGACCAATGATTTACCCTCTCACCCGGAGAAGATTTGCCCACGATATGAGCACTTAGGCTCACAAACTATAGAAGAACACTTACAGGCATACAAAGATGCCATGAATTGACACCGGATCTAGCATGAGGATGTTGTGACCCGCATGTTCCCCCTGTGCCTAGGATAAAGAGAGTTGAACTGGTACCTTAACCTGCCTGCCAACTCCATCAACACTTGGCAGGACATGGAGGACGCCTTCTTGGCTACCTTTCACGTGCATGTGGACCTAGCCTGGTCCCATAGCCAGTTCATCTCCATTAGAAAGGAACCCAATGAACCTCTTGCAGCATTCAACCATAGGTTCCAACATGCCCTGAAGCGGTGCACAGGTCCTTTTATCCCATCTCTAGATGTAACCATAAAGACCTATCTTAATGCGATGGAACCTTTCGTTGCCACTCTCCTTTGGAGAACAACTACCCCAGGCGACCGGGATACCTTGGAAAAAGTCTACAACCTAGCCCTAGAGCTGTCCCGCGGTCTTAACAAATCCCCGAGTGGGATTGGACAGAACACACCCTTTAACACAATCCCTGGTGGAACTACATATGTCAGAGGATACAACCCCAATCTGTCAATAGGTGCCCCCTCGATGGTGATGAATCCTCCGCCACCCGTGATAGACCAGCAGACACGGTATGTTTATCCTGCCCAGACCCAAATCACACCGGGTCTGGAAGTCTTCCCTTGGAATCAGCCGCAGCAGACACAGCAAACTCAGACACAACCATTCGGAGTTCCATTCTTCCAGTCGTCCGCGGCTGGGGGATTACCGCCCTCAACTCTAGCTAATCCTGCTGCCTTCCCGGGAAACCAGCAACAACAACAGTCGTCACATTATGATGCTAACACTCAGTTGACTGCCGAGGTCAAATCCCTCCGGTGAATGTTGTCCACTCTGACTATGGACATGGGCCAACTGAAGGCGGGGTCCTACGTGCAACAGAATTCAAATTCCCAGAGGGGGAACATTTTTTTCGGCCAACAAAAAAACAATGCTGGAGGAAGGAACTTCAACAATGGGTCTAGGCCCAATCAACAATAGTGGAATAATAACGCAAACACTGGAGGCTCACCTCCGAACCAAAACACCAACCAAAATGGTGCTGGACCATCCCATTTTACACCAGTCATAGACTTCCAGCCCATGACTAACTGGTGTAGGTTGCACGATACTGGTTCGCACAATGAGGTAAATTGCGCCACCCTATTGAAGGTCATCATGATCTCCTAGCTGGACAGGTAGCAGTCGCATGATGCTACTCCCCCAGAGCCTCCTGTCCAAGAAACAACCCACAGTGCCTTCACCTGTGATACCATCTTCTTCGGAACCTCCGGGGAAGATGAGGAAGAATCTGAATTGCAAGGATTCTTTGATGAATCTATCCCACCCTTTGAGGCCAACGCCTTTACTAACCCGCGGAATCCATACAACACTCGGAGTCAGGCTGGTAAAGGACCCACTTACACACCCACACGTCCTATCAAAGATACTCCTCCTCCCCGGAATAACGTAACTGATCGACCTGTACCTCCAAAAGGTCCTAGCCCGAACCAAGCGAAAGACCTCGTCGAGGAAAATTACCCATTCCCCGGAGAAAGATTCGATATCACAAAGGTGTTAGAGCAGACCACCACCTCCATGACCTTGATGGAGGTTTTGCTAAATTGTCCTGAGCAGAAGAAGTCTCTTCTGAAGCTCTTAGGGAACCCGGAAGCAGTTAGCCGCCCACCCAAGACCGTCTCCTTCGAAGATGCTAATGCGGCTATCTTCTAGGGAAATAATGAGGATCCTCCCTTCCTACTAGGCCTGAACATTTACAGCAAAAATATACACAACTATTTAGTAGACTCTGGAGCTTCGGGTAACATCATGCCCTTGTCCATTTGTCAGAAGCTCATACTCCACCCCACCCTGTCTAATGGCGCAGTAATCCAACTGGATAAGACTGCTGTGAAAATGGTGGGGGAATTGAAGAATGTCCATATACATCTTATCCAGGACCCCAGTATAGCCAGCATCATTGACATCCAAGTGGTGGACATCCCAGAGACCTATGGGATGTTACTAAGTCAGAATTGGTCTAAGTCCTTGAACGGATACTTCTCGACCGACTTCACCCATTTATGGCTTCCATGGGAAGGAGAATCAAACCAGATCTGGGTCAAAAGTGAACCCCAGATGAAATAGGCCCTTACCGAAGTTGGGAGAGTCAATGAAGTCCTTTTCTTTGAAACTTCTCTGGGGGTGTACCGCCCCCTTGAAATCCTAACATTTTATTTCATCCCCGGAGAGGATCCCGTCATGATGCAAAGAGCCCAGGACTTAGAGGAAAAGGTGAGAGTTGAAGTTAACTCTCAAGGCGCCTCAGCAACCCTTGCCACACTCTTGTCTGACACTTGGTTCCAGGTACACTACCAGAAACATTTAGAACTAGAGTGTGGGCCATGTCTCTCGATCACTAACCAGCACCTTGATACCCTCCGGAACAGGCAACATTTAGCGGATTCCCCAGGACCCAGAGCCCCTATGAAAGATGCCCCTTTAGTGTCATCTCCCCAAGAATCCCAAATTCTAAGAACTCCAAAGGAAAATTCCACTTTCATGCCAGCAGTCCGGGAGGAAATCCCCAAGTCTCCTAGCAATAATCCAAAGAAAGCTCCCCTCCCCCAGCCCCAAGTTGCAAATAATGACTTATGGACCCTTAAGTTTGATGGGTCCCAATCCAAACAAGGTTGCGGGGCTGGGGTAGAATTAATCAACCCGCGAGGGAAATCCTTCCTTGCGTCCTACAGGCTATAGTTTAACTGTACAAACAATGTCACAGAGTACAAGGCTTTAGTCCTTGGACTCTTATTCGCACTAAGGAAAGGTATCACCCGCCTCCGGGCTTTGGGTGATTTAGAGTTGATTGTTAAACAAGTCTGGAGTCAATACACATGTCATGACAAAAGGCTGGCTGCTTACCGCAACCAGGCTTGGAGCCTTATCGATGGAACTATGTCCCGAACGCCCTTGCCGTTTCTGCCAGCACACTTGAACCAATGGCCGGCTCGCGACTCTGGAGATTTTTAGTTGAGATGGTCCCCGCCCCGTCCATTCTAGACAATGTTACCCACTTCAGGTTTTTGAGGATGACCAACATATCCTGGCCTTCATGGCAAATTTTGGTGTCTTTGAGGACCAGATAGTGGAGGAACAAGACCACGATGACATTGGACAGGGTGATGAAGATGATGGAATCATGGACCTGCCCACCAACACCATCCCAAAGGGGATGGTTGCATTGGAATGAATCTTCGACTCGAACCCTCGAGCCCGTGAGAAGGTGTCATCCTCCCCTGAGGGAGGAAAGTTTGAAAAGGTCAACATCGGCCAGCCCGGTGAAGAGAAAA